>SNQJ01S0294925.1:0-10597 GCA_010110895.2 Picea sitchensis | reverse complement strand
CAATGACAATCACAATAATCTAGGGAGGAAAGCAATAGAACATTCAACATCAATCACACACATGAAATATATAGAGACAAATATTTCCTGTGGACACCCATAAAGGGTAAAAACCTCTTCTTCTTGATATCATAATTAATCTTTATTTTCTGTACATTATCATTCTTATGAGCATCAGTTCATTGTGAGGCTACCACCTCTGTTCTTCAATATGCAACTTACTGAGAGCACCAACTCTCTAGTTTCTCTAGCACCCACTAGAAGGAAGAACCAACTCTCTGGTTTCTCTAGCACCCACTAGAAGGAATCACTAACTCCCTGGTTTCTATAGCACCCACTAGAAGGAGGAACCAACTCCCTAAGTGTTCCAACAACAACTAGATGGAAGCACCAACTTCCAGTCACACAGGCACTAACCTATATAACATAGAAGAACAATTATCCCTTGCACCACCCTGCAACCCTATTTTTTTTTTCTTGCTGCAACTAGATGGAAGATACATCTTCCTGTGTTCAAGCACCCACTTAAAACTATGAGGAAATAAATCCTCCCTAGAACCTCCCAACCACCCTAAAATATAAATCTTTTCCTTTTACAACTTTATCACAGTGATACATCATTTATCTATGGCTTACCAGTCTCATCATTGTTCTGCTACACTGCTTTGCTTTGCCTGTATCAGTGTCTCTCTCCTCTTGTCTGCTGCTCTTTCTGTTCTTCTCTCAAATATGCATTTATGTTCCTTTCTTCTTCTGCGCTTCATCTCCTTCACATCACATGCTTCTACCTGCATCAATCACGCTTAACAACAACTCTAATCTCTTCTTTATTCTACATTTTTATATTCGTTGTGCAAAAATTGCATGATATGTGCAATGCCTCTACATGATCTTCACTGCATCACTGATCTACCCTACAAGTTGTTCACTGCAGCTCATCCTCACTCCTGCATAGCTCGACAATATAAAAATCACTTTACTTCTTTGTTCTACATTCTTTTTTTTTCACGTCGAGTCATCTCCTGATCATCATAGAAACTCTTCGCTATCCTTGGCGGTTAGCTCCATGCGTTCATCATCACTGGGTGTTATGATAATATTCCATAGCTTCTCTGGCAGTCGGTACTCTTCATTTTATCTATCAGTTACAATCAGTCGTCTTTGGCTTCTAAGCCATTTCTTCACGTGACCATCTACATTGATCAAACACTTATTCAAAAGGCGCTTCATGATTTCTTTCTGGTGAGCACTGGCTCTGTTTCATGATATGACCTTGTGCTATGAGATTCACGTGACCACGTGATTGTGGACACATCCATAGGTGGTTTGAGGGCAACCCTATTTTCACCCCGCAATTCACCATGATCCTCCACGCGTCCTTTCTCTAAAACCGTGGTTTCGATTGCGGCCTGCTTACGAAAAATTAAGGCCTGAGCATGTTCAGACCCCATAACGGAGCATGACCATCGATCTCAGAATCTTGACGGTGCTTTTAAATGGACGGTTCATATCTGTCCTCTCAATACTGAGGTTTCCTCCGTGATCCGGGCTCCGGAAGTTTCAACTCTCAAACCCTGTTGTTGTTGAATGGATATCTTTCGGAATGGAATATCTGTTGACATCTTTCCTCGTCAATTGACGTCTCTACCTTATTTCCTTTGTCCATGCATGATCCTTAGTCTGAGATATCAGATAACACGTGTCCCTCCAAACCAACGGACGAGATTGATTTCACGATCCGGGCTCCAGGAGTTTTAAAACTCAAATTCTCGTTTTCTCCCGGAGCATTTCACCTGGAGTCCACGATCAACGGTTGAGATCTCCTTCATGTCACAAAACTTCAGATATTTCAATTCTCAAACTCTCGTTCATCCTTCCTTTTCTTTTTCCCAAAGATGACAATCCACTGACATGTGTCCTCTTAAATCCAACGTCTATCCTCCACTCCGAGACATCGCCCTTCGAGACTTCAGGTCTTTGGGAAAGTACTGGTGGTGAAACTCCCAAAGAAAAACTCCCGGAGTGATGTAACTCTTGCATCACTCGATGACATGTCATGAGTCGAGAAACTGCCACGTGTCACTCGGATTTGTGATTTCCACATACCTGAAATGTCGAATCAACTTGACACTTGTCATTGTCTGATTGTGCCATGTGTCATGCCTCATGTCCTTGTAGATGATATTTTTTGACGTAATCTACTGACATGGATCTCCGTGATCTAATAGTAATTGTCTGATCTCCAGATCCGACGGTTGATGAAACTTCACATTTCGGGGATTTCAAATCTCAAACTTTTAGGAGCGTAACCTCCTCGCATCTCTATATCTGAAGTGAATGTTGTTTGTTTGATCAGGATATTGGATCGAAAACTCAATCTTTCTACGATGAAACTTTGATAGGTTATCGTATCCTTCCACTCAAAATTGATCCGACAACTGTGATCAAATCGCGACTTCATGTTTCCGGTGTTTGAACGTGATCCAACCATGACTCTTCCAACTCCCAACTTCTGATTTTCAGAAACTTTCTCCAGATCAATGACCCACAACCCTCTATGATCCAACGATATGGATCTTATTGGGACTTCGCATTTCGCAAATTTGGAGGACAACTCACATTTGACTTCTCTAGCTCGCGAGTCAGTAAAATGTTGATCTTTCTCCAGGTGTCCTCTAGATCCAATGACCCAGATCATTTCACGACTTCACATATCGTGAGTTCCTACACCCCTCACCTTTGACTTTTCTAGTTTGCGATTCAGCGAAATGTCGATCTCTCGCCACGTGTCCTCTGCATCCAACGGTTCATATTTTATTGCAATTTCACATTTCACGTAGTTGGAGGATGGATCTCGACCATTATCCTCTTTGCAGTTATACTGGATCCGATGATTTTTGGTCCTCGGTGCTCAGATCCAATGGATCAGATCTGTACTTTTCCTCTGCACTTCCTCTAGTCACTAGACTCTCATCTAACGAACATCGTGTATTCATGATTGGTGATCCAATGACCACTATCGCCCGTCCTCCTGAACTTTGTCTTTATCAAATATCTAAGTGTCAAAGGACATGACCCTTGATCCTTCTAGGAGCCTTGATGTATGGGATCTTGTCTGCGCATCTCAGAACGCTATCTCTCCTGAGATTTGATCTCTACAGTTCTTTCCTGTAAACATTCCATCATCGATGCCATTCTTTCCATGCACACTCTGTCTATAAACCTACCAACATTGCTATTGTTATTTCCATCAATGATAAGCACACTCTACCTGTAAACATGCCAACAATCACCCCATTTGGCATTGAGGGAAACACTGAACGATTGCATTGTTCTACTTAGATATCCAACTGTAGCATCCAGGATCTCCAACTGTACCATCCGAACCACTCCTTTTCTCCCCCTTTGACATCAATGTCAAAGAAAACATGCTCCCCCTGAGCTGTTGCAGTACTTTTCAGAGGTATCAGATATTCAACCAATACATACTCCCCTTGATAGGATGGACCTTCTTATTTGAGTTCTGTAGAGTATTTTTATCTAACTCACAGTCTTCTCCTTCTAATTCTTGGACATGTTCATCTTTAGCTTCAACTGTGTCCTCTATAGCAGACTCAATATTTCTCACCTCTCTTAGTGGGTCTCCTTCATCAACCTTTTCTTGTCATAACTGAATGAATCCACCTGTCACTCTTCTCTCATCTTCTATTACAACAATTTCATTTTTCTTCCATGATGCCTACAATCCAATACTTTTATGACCATATGCATCACAAGAAAAAACCATTACAAACACTCTCATACCTGCTTTCCCTTTTTATGGACCCGTGTTAGACTTCTTAGGAGTACTGATTTCTTCCTTGTTTTATCCAAGACCAGATTTCTCATTTGGTGATCTCTGACTATCCAAGATCTCATCTAGGGTCATGGAGTTGTTTAGGAACTTGATTTGGGTGTTTGACTTCTCAACCTTCACAACTTCTACTTCTGTCTTATGACATGATTCTTCTTCTACTTCTTATTTTCTTGCATGGGAGGATTCAATATCAACATCATTATATGTCCTTATGCCTTTAGCCACCACTTGTCCTGAGCCTACATTTTTCACCTTACAATATTTAGACGTGAACGCCTCTTCACAGTCTCTGTCACACATTTGACTTGTACTACGCAAATTATGTTTCAAACCATCTACAAGTAGAACATCCTGAGAATTTCCTTTTCCATTACTCAAAATCACCATCCCTTTACCCTTGATTTTACTTGGTTCATCATTTTCAAAGATCACATTTCTTGTTTTTATTTTACTTATAGGCAGAAACTTATCCTTGTCTCAAATCATGTGCTTGGAACATTCACTATATATATGCCAGGAGTCCTTTTATTTTTGAGTTGAAACTATTAGACCACATTTTTCACTATCTTTCTTTTTCCATGTGCTGGCCTTTCTAGATAAGAGCTTTATCCTTGGATATTCTTTGTAATTCTTCAGATGGAAGTTTGCATCTTTGTGGCTGAAGTTATGACAGTTATAACATTCAAACTGATTGTTCAGTAGGTCAAAGTGATTGTTGAAGAGTTGTCTCTACTCATTGACTATTTATTATTTATTGACCTCCTGAATTGCATATCTCTAAACTTTATTTGACAATTTGCAATCTGTGGTTGTTTGTTACTTGGCTGTCACATTATCTGGTGTGGAAGATATTTATTCCTTGGGTGTCTTGATTTCTCATGTCTAAATCTTAAGGAACAATTTACAACTTTGTGGCCAAAGTTAGAACAGTAGAAACAATATCCATAGAAAAAATATTTGTACCTGGAAAATGAATGTCTTCTTTGAGCAGATCGATTTCTTCCATGCTGGTGATTTCCTTGAGAAGAGGGTGTCTGATTTATTTGTTCTACAGATTCAATTCTGATACCTTTTTCTTTACTCCTCCTAGGCGGATGATTATCTTCTTTTGTTTCTACAAGCTTGTTGTTGTCATTGGTTGTAGACTTGACAAACGTGATGGGTTCTTTGTTGCTTGGCTAACCACTAATTGATCCCTCTTCATAACCCAAACCAATTTTCAACTTTGGATTCCTTTGCTAATTCATAATGGTGGATAATCCTTTTGAGGATTTTATACTTGATAGATTATGATGATACAAGGCTTGAAACTTCTCCAACTCTTTCCTAGTTTTCACTACTTCTTCTTCCAGAGCTTCGAATATTTCCTTCTTTTCTGATAATTGTTGTTTCAGAATTTCTTTGATTTTCTTTTCCTCTTCTAGTTCCACTTTTGGCAGGGAAAAGTCTTCATTGGGTTTTTTATTGCCTTTCTTGAATTGTATCAACAATTGTTTTTTCTTTCTCTTCTTAAGTCTGAGTCTATCAATCTTTTCCAAAGTGCTGATCAACTCTTCTTCCAAGTCAGCCACAACTTCTTCATCATTAGCATCATTTCCCATGCTTTTATTATCATAATCCTCTTTGGCCATAAGCATGAAGTCATTTACCTTATCTTCACAAGAAGAGTCACTATCTGTGTCTTCTGAAGAGTCATCATTGTTTACACATAAATTTTCTTTTTACCAAATTTCTTGGGTTTGTACTTCTCTTCTCCTTCAAAGTTCTGGTCCTTCTGCTTGTGTGGACACTTAGATGCAAAGTGGCCTATCTTTCCATAGTTAAAACATTTGAAGGGCAACTTTCCTTGGAACTTGGCTGATCCTTTCTTTAGTCTTCTGACAAATTTTGCTTCAATTCATCATCGTCAGAATCCTCATTCTTGTTTTCTTTAAATGATTCTTCTCTAGTGGTAGATTTATCTTTACTAATCCTCATTTCATAAGAATTTTGAGTTTCTAGGAGTTGATCAATAGACATAGTCTTAAGATCATTCAGTTCTTCTATTGCAGAAATGTTTGGATTGAATCTATCAGGCAGAGATATTAAGATCTTCTGAACTAGTAATATGTCTTCAATATTCTCACCAACACCTTTCATGGAATTCACAAGCACCTCAACTCTTAAGAAAAAATTATTAACTGTCTCATCCTCGTTCATCTTTAGTTGCTCAATCTGTAATCTGTATTTTTGAATCTTGGCATCATTTACCTTCTCATTACCTTCATAGTGTTAATGAGTTTATCCCACATTTCATTGACAGTTTCTAAGTGCATAACTTTTACAAATTCTTCTTCTGCAAACCCACTCAGAATAGAATTCATACCCTTAGCATTGAAGCTAAATTCTAGCTTTTCATCCTTGGAAGCTAATACAACTGGCTTTACATAACCGGTCTCTACCACATCCTAGACATATGCACCAAAATCCATTATGTAGGTTCTCATCGTATCTTTCCAGAAGCCAAAGTTTGTTCCATTGAACAAGGGGGCCTTATTGGTTGAAGTTCCTCCATGGATAGTCATGTTTAAGCTCTAGGATCTCACCTTAAATTAAGGGAAATCACTCTGATACCAATTGTTGGACAACTGAGAGGGGAGGGGGGGGGTGAATCAGTTGTTACTGTGATTAAATAATTATGCTTATTTTAAAATATTTATAGAGCAATCAATGACAATCACAATAATCCAAGGAGGTAAGCAATAGAACATTCAACATCAATCACACACATGAAATATATAGAGACAGATATTTCCTGAGGAAACACATAAAGGGTAAAAACCTCTTCTTCTTAATATGATAAGTAATCTTTATTTTCTGTACATTATCATTCTTATGAGAACCAACTCATTATGAGGCTACCACCTCTATTCTGCAAGCTGCAACTTCCTAAGAGCACCAACTCTCTGGTTTTTCTAGCACCCACTAGAAGGAAGCACCAACTCCCTAGTTTCTCTAGCACCCACTAGAAGGAAGCACCAACTCCCTAAGTGCTCCAACACCAACTGGATGGAAGCACCAACTTCCAATCACACAGACACTGACTTATATAACAGAGAACAAAAGTTATCCCTTGCACCACCCTGCCACCTTATTTTTTTCTGGATGCAACCAGATGGAAGCTACACCTCCCTATGTTCAAGCACCCACTTGAAACTCTCAGGACACCAATCATCCCTAGCACCTACCAACCACCCTGAAATATAAATCTTTTCCTTTTACAACTTTATCACAGTGATACATCATTTATCTATGGCTTACCAGTCTCATCATTATTCTTCTACACTGCTCTGCTCTGCCTATATCAATGTCTCTCTCCTCGTGTTTGTTGTGCTTTATGTTCTTCTCCCAGATAAGCATTTTTATTCCTTTATTCTTCTTCCCTTGAGCTCCTGCACACCACATGCTTCTACTCGCATCAATCATGCTCAACAACTTCTCTAATCTCTTCTCTGTTATGCATTTTTATATTCTTTGTGTACCAACTGCATGCTATGCGCAATTCCTCTACATGATCTTCACTATGTCACTGATATGTCCTACAATTTTTTCATTGCAGCTCATCCTCACTCCTGCATAGCTCGACAGAAGAAAAATCACTTTACTTCTCTGTTTTGCATTCTTTTTTTTTCACGTTGAGTCATCTCCTGATCATCATAGAAACTCTTTGTTATCCCCGATGGTTATCTCCATGTGTTCATCATCACTAGGTGTTATGATAATATTCCTTAGCTTCTCTAGCATTCAAGACTCTTCATATTCTCTGTCAGTTACAGTCAGTCATATTTGGCTTCTAATCCCTTTCCTTCACGTGACCATCGACGGTGATCAAACGCTCATTCAAAAGGAGCTTCCTATTTTTTGTCTGGTGAGCATTGGCTCCGTTTCATGATATGAAATTGGGCTATGAGCTTCATGCTACCATGCGCGTCCATAGTCAGTTTGAGGGAAACCCGCTTTTCGCCCTGCAATTCACCATGAGCCTCCGTGCGTCCTTTCTCCAAAATCGTGGTTTCGATTGCAGCCCGCTTATGAAAAATTAAGGTTTGGTCATGTTCAGGCCCCACAATGGAGAATGACCATCGATCTCATGATCTTGATGATGCTCTTGAATAGACGGTTCAGATCTGTCCTCCCAAAATCTGTTGCTACTGACTGGATATATTCCAGAATGGAAGATCTGCTGACATCTATCCTCGTCAATTGACGAATCTGCCTTCTTTCCTTTGTCCATGTGCAATCTTAATCTCAGCGATTAGATGACACGTGTCCCTCCAAACCAACGGACGGTATCGATTTCGCGATCCGGGATCCGAGAATTTCAATACTCAAATTCTCATTTGCTCCCAGAGCATTTCACTTAGAGTCCATGATCCAACTATGCGTGTCCCTCTCGGATCAACAATCGAGATATCCTTCGTGTCTCTAGACTTTGGAGATTTCAATTCTCAAACTCTCGTTCATCCTTCCTTTGCTTTTTCCCAGAGATGACAATACATTGATGCATTTCCTCTTAAATCCAACGGCTATCCTCCGGTCCGGGACTTCGACCTTCAGGTCTTTGGGCAAGTACTGGTGGTAAAACTCCCAAAGAAAAACTCCCGGAGTGATGTAACTCTTGTGTCACTCGATGACGTTTCATGAGCCGAGCATCTACCACATTGTTGATGGGAAAATTTGACATGTCGTCAACTGGAAGAATAGATCCAGTCCAGGGTTGTCTGAGTAACCCAAGCCATTTGGTGTAACCTATTCTGACGAGTTTAATGGCTCCGTTAGCCAACTAGGGTCATAAAGATAGAAAAATAAAATAAACTAACTAAAGAAAATATTCTAACAATAGACACAATAATTACAAATATTTATCTAAGAATGTGAATATACAAATGATTATGAACAATTTATATACATTTTACAAGATTTGCATGAAATCTTGTGAAAATGATTGTTTGATAAAGTTTCTAAATCAAATATGAACAACACTTTTTTTTGGATTTTTTTTAAAGATATTAAATGAATAAATACTAAATGAATATGATTGAAACAATGACACAAAAATAGTCAAATCTAATTAATGTAATCATCATTTCATTCATAAACAACTTAATTAAATAACACACAGAATAACATGTAGCTGATCAACGAAACTTGTATTATCTTTCTGTGTTGTATGAACTCTTACATGTACTGTTGTTAAGGAAAACCTATAATAGAACAATACTAGCACTTCTAGAATACATTCAAAGAAGTATTTGATATTGGATTAAATTAATAAAAACAGGAAGACAACTAATTAAAAATCATGTGATCTTAAGATAATCAATATTTAAGAACGAAACAAAACTCAATTATGAGTATTTATATTATCCATCATTTAACATTAGAAATAAATTCCACAATAATCAAATGATCGATTGATCACACATAAAAAATGGAATAAGAAATTATGGACAACATATAACATTTAATAGTATGAAAACACCATATGATGACAAGCTAAAGCTCAAATCAACCATAATAACATTCTCATAATACAATAGTAATGAAAGAATGAAATGGAATAATCATCACATAGGTCTAAAGCCAAAGATGAATTGCTTTCCCATATTCTTTCTCAAAATCACATGCCCATATTGTAGTCATGGAAGAATTTTTAAGATAATAGACTCTTAAAGATTGAAAAAAAATTAATACATAAATGATAGCAATTAACCATGTATTGATAAAACAGACTAAAGATAATTTAAATCAATCCATAATCAATTACTCAAAGAATATGAAGATATTATAATGAAAATAAAACCATTTTACTCAGGACAAAAGCCATTAACCAACCTGGAATTCTATATTCTTCTTTGAAAATACTTGTCCATTCTCCCAAAGATTCCAACCATCTATTACTCTATTTGAAAAGAAATAAAAAGTTTACAAAAACAATAATATAAAAAAGAGAAAGGATTAAAATCCTCCTCTCCAATTCTTGGATCCCCTTGGCTCTGAACTTTCTCATATATTTATACAATGAATGAACAGTTTGGGCGTCACTATTAATTTTCGCCACTTGAAATTTTCCTCGTAAAAAGACATCAATATCTCTCAAATCGTGCATTTTTGGAGGAAAATCTCTATGCGTAAGGTAAATGGGTCCATTTGGGTTCTGGGTTTTCAACCGTTTCTTCAAATTCTTCATGGTTTGGCTGCAATCAGTTCTGCAAAATCGCCTATCTAATCTTGATGCCTTTCCAAATTTTATCTGTTGTTGCTCATAAAATTATTTGTAGCAATCCAAAATTATTTTTGGATCAATCATATTGAACATATTTGGATAATAAAATCAAGCCATAATCATATATGTATCAAATATTTGATAATAGAAACCTGTGAAACAAAAAGAAACCGAAATTAATAACCTAAAAATTGTGAATAAAACAAAATCTAGAAAAATAAAAAATGAATTTAAACTAGTTATAACTTATAAACAAACATTTTTTTATAATTTGATTTCAAATATGATCTTAAAATTCTAGAAGTTTCAAGTTAATGGAGAAGAGAAAAATATTAATTTTGGTTTTTTACAAAATCAAACAAATGATAGATAATTCTTTTATTATTATTATTTTGAAATGAGATGCAAAATGGAAAAATAATTTAATTAATTAATATCACCAAATGATTTCATGAAAATGAGAAACCAACCAAGAT
>SNQJ01S0294924.1:386-10597 GCA_010110895.2 Picea sitchensis | reverse complement strand
ACATTTATTATATCTAACTACCATAGTGAGCCTTATTTAATAATATAGTGGACCTAGTCCACCTTACATTGAATGACCTATACTATTATCACTATGGGCCCTCTGGGCCCCCCCTCTACCTCTCTAGCTACCTTACACTCTCAAAAAGCGTTGCAATATGATGGGGCATTGGGAAAAGAATAACCAGGAATTAAATCAAGTGTGTGCTCAATAGAGTGAGATAGGGGCATTCCCATGGGCTGGGTGTAGACATATGCAAAATCATGGAGCAAGGTAGCCATGGAAAGGGGTATAGGTTTAGTTTGGTTATCTTGGTTAATGGGGCGAACCAAGCACAAAGTGACACATTGGTTTAGATTGACTTTCTTAATGGCCACTTTTCTGGTGATAAACTAGGTGGATTTAAGAGAAGAAGAAGTAAGCATGTAGGTGTTCCCCTGATGTTGAAAGTGGGAATGTGTTATAACCCTAAATTGCATTGGACATGCATACCTGGCATCAAGCCATCTAACTTACTATATTTTCCAAGTCATCACTGAACAAGATTCTCTAAAAATCATTGTTGTAAAGGTATATGTGCCCTGCACCATTACTGCCCACGTACACACGCCTATTGCCCCACTACAGCCCGCATACACTCACAGAATATCGCAAAAAATGAAAATTGCATAGGATACTAGTTTTCGAGCCGTTACTTAACCGTTTGACCGCCCATATCCAGTTAACCCAACTGTTACCATCTCTTTTTTCATATAAAAGAAGGGGTTGGGGTCCTATTTCAAAAAGAAGAATGAGAGCATAGAAACTCCTCCCATTTCTGTATTCCCCCTTTGCCCCAATATTTGGCAACCACATTGTGAGTTTGAGCCAAAATTCCCTTCTTCTCCATTGCAAGCCTTTTTCATTCCCCTAGAGAGAACTAAAGAGGAGAAGGATATGTGGAAGTAGTTGGTGCATTGTGAAGAGGAGCCCAGGACCGAGTTCGAGGAGCAGTGCTAGTCTCATATTGTAAGTGCATTTTGTGAGATTAATATAAAGAAGTACTTTTTCTGTCCCGCCAAATGACATCTTAAACTTATATGACTTGTTTACATTTCTTGTTTATGATGTCTAACCCACTAATCCATATGTATAATGCATGCTTGTAGTTTCTTGTTTGTATTTTGGTGAATGTAGGTCATCCTTGGGAGGAGACTTGCAGTCAGGAAACAGCTAAGTGCAAAGGGATCGGCACCGGACGTAGAGTTTAAGGTATGCCTACCGGATCCCCTATACCTTGTCTTTTATGTATGATTGTGGGGTAATGTCAGGATAGTTGATAAAAAGTAGGATACTTTAGATGGTTAGCTCTGCCTACATTTTAGAACCCTAGTGTAGTCTGTAGAGGGGTTTTCCCTCTATAGCAGAATTGGCGACCATACTGGGGAATCCTCTAGGGTCTTTGGGGATATTTCTTTTTGGGTTCTTTGATTCAATTTATTTACTGTTTTCTGAGTTTTTGTAAGCTTTTGTGTCTTTAGGGGATGCTAGTCTTCCATACCAGCACTCCCTGCCTGTGCTGGACTATTGGTTTTCATTTTTTTGGAGGAGTTACAGAGGTGTACGCGGCCTGTAGTGGGCCTACATGCGTGCATATGCGCCCTGCCTTTGGACAGCCCGTGTACATACGCTAGTTGTTGAAGTATCAGTAGCGTGCCTGTGTTGAGATTTTTTTTTTTTTAAGGAGAAGCAGTCATCCTCTTCCCTGTGAGAAGTTACACTTCTCAGGGGTTTTCTTGATCTATTCCTGGTCTTTGTTATAGCATTTTTTAGCCTAGGTTTGACTTCAACATAGTTTTTTCTTATCGAAATATTTCTTGTGTTTTCTTTGATAGGGTTTTTAGACAAGTTTGTGAGCCTGTTTTGATTTGTCGGTTTGGTATTGTCAGTGATTCCCTACGATCTGCATTTGGGCCTGAATTCATTTCTTGGTCTTGACTTGTCGTCATTTCCCCCTTTTTTTCTTTATAAGAAAAGAAAATAATTAATTTTCAAATTCGTTTTTTGAAGCGTAAAAAAAAAAAAAAGAAANTTCTTTACTTGAATACTTAGGACATTAAGTAGCTCGTAGTCTAGCGAAATCTTGTTCTAAGTTTTTCTTTTCAAATATCTCAGAAAAATAGTTACAAAAAGTTTGGTTAAAGAGTTTAAATTGGCAAATCTTTATTTGTGAAGAAAGAAGTAGTTTTGTTTTTAGTTTCATCTTATGCTCTTATCTTTCGTCTCTTAAAGAACATCACTGGTTTCATTTCTATTCCTGTTGACTTAAGACAACCACTAAAATTAACACTTAATTAAAAGTTATTAGAGTTTGTGTTTGAAGGGTCCATCAATTTAGTCTAGGCTAGAGCCTTGATTCAGGATTGGAGAAGAAACTCTTCAAGGCTACAAAAACAAACATAAGAGTCTGAGCTAGGGAGTGCCTGAAATCCCAGTAACCATGGAAGTTATCCAGGACCCCCCTCTAACACAGGGGATAAAAACGAGGTCGCGTGCAGAAAGGTGGCAGAGATAACCCCTCCAAATCCAGACCAACCGTAGTGGGGAACACATATAGAGGGATTATCTTGGGATTCCGTTGATCACATTTGCCACATAGCTTCATGGGTATTGAATCCATTCGAGGTCCTCATTCATCTTCCGAAACACTTTCTTTCGATACCCTTGATAGGTTTCAGGCTTGATAGCTTTCTCATTGCAGTCCACCCAACTGTCGACTGCACCCGCCTAGTGACTGTTCGCATGCTTGCAACCTAGTTGCCTTTATCTTAGTGACTTACATAGGTGACTGTAAGGGTATACCTCAGTACCTAGGGAAGACATTGAGCCATGCTTTGAAAACTATACCCAGAGGGTGCTTCTATATTCAAGTTTCACTTGCATCGGTAAGTTTCTCTAGTGTTGGATGTTGTAACTATCCTTCCAACTAGCTAGTGATCTGCTTGTCTTATCTCATAAGAAATATTTCTAGTGTGTGTCGGTTTTTAAACGATTATAGAAATCCCTATTGTGTCTTTGATATTCTCACATAGTGGGGGATCAGGAGATTCGCTGGTCGTGAAGGATTTTGGGCCTATCGCTGCTTGATCTTGAGCCACCCCCCCTACCACCGCTAAGGCGAAAACTAGACCAACAAGGGACTTTTGAGGCAACTCGGTTACAAGAAATTGTGCCCAAATCATCTCCGAGAGGAGAACATTTGATTTTGGAGGAACCAACCATTTATGACCTCGGAGCGCAAGATCTTGGTATATATAAACCTCCAGTCACTGATCTATTGGTGCCCATCATCATACAGATTCAACCTTACGAGCATCAGGTAGTGTCACAAGCAGCGATGGAAACAAATGCTACTACTTCTTTAGGGAATACTCATATTTCCTCTATGGTTGTCACTATAGAGGGTGTTCCGCCTCCTAACCATCCATCGTTGGCTCGGGCCACTATGGTCTTGACTGCCTCTACCTCGGGCAATGGTCTTATTTCGTCTATGGCGGTGATCACTGCTCCTTTCACCCAGAGTGCGACAGGACCTCCGTTGTCATACGAGATGCTTGGCTTCGATACGAGAACTGTACTTTCATACTCCACTCTACAGACTTTATGTCTTGGGGCAGGGAGCTCCAACTCTCCTTTGAAAGAATCCCTGGGGAGAACTTCATCTCCCTATAAATATTTCCCTTATGGAGGGGCTCATATACCTCCTTCATCCCCTTCGCTTGGTGTTGCTCACCAACATTCCGCCGGTCCGAACGTAAAATATAGTTCAGTTGGAGGAGGGGGTCAAGGAATTCTTTCTTATAGCATGTTGGTAGGTTCGACATCATTCTCTTTATTCAACGTGTTTGGTAACAACGCATTCTCATCAACTCTCATCTCAGCCAGGGGCAACCCCGGTTATGGACAACAAAATCCTATGCAGGGTAATATTCCTGCATAGAGGGAAAACTTAGAAATTCCTTCCTCATAAGGACCTTGGAATCCGTGGTAGGCATCAATTCCCTTGTCAGGGATGCTGACCGGGGGCAACCCCTTCCATAGCCAATGGAACCTCGAGCAAGGCTCAACACATATGCCCGTCGGATCGGCAGGGGGAAACCTTTCCCAAAATCCTTGGAATGTGACGCAAGCCCATCCCTTTTCATCCTATTATGGGAGTCAGCCGATGACATCTCAACAAGAATAGAATCCGTACGCTGTTCATGGCTATGGTTATTATGAGAACCCAGGCCAACAACCTAACTTTTCCTAGAAACTTGGTGCCAGCCAAACTCCAGGCTCCTTTTTCCCTGGTTATAATTAACAACCCAAATTACCATTTCTGGAAACTCTGCACTTTCCAGACTTGACAAGGTTATTAATCAACCCGATCTATCAGGATCCGCATTGTCCTCCCATGCCGACCAAGTTTCCTTCGGACATTCTAAAGTTTGAGGCTAATCCTAACGAAGATCCAGACAATCATGTGACTACCTTCCATCTATGGTGCTCACCCAACTCTTTGAGAGACAACTCCGTCCAGTTGCATTTTTTTCAACACATTCTCATCGGGAGTGCTGTGAAATGGTACATTGAGCTCGACCGCTCAAGACTCTTCCTTTGGAGAATTGGTAATGGATTTCTTAAACCATTTCCAATTACCTATGAGATACGACGTCGACACCTAATTGTTGGCCAAATTTGAGCGGAAAAAAGCGGACCATATCTCAGATCATATATGAGAATGGAGACACTGGAAGAGTTTGATAAAAGTGTCAGTCCCACTAGCATTCCTTCTTGAGTGGTTCCTTAAGTCTTTGGTACCCCAGTTATATAAATATGTTGCAACCTCGGGGTTCTTTTCAGAGGAAGAAGCGATAATGAGAGCTCAACAGCTAGAGTTGATTTACTCTCAATCTGGTTTACTTTACAAAGTTTTTCCAAATGCACTATGGTCGATACTTGACAATACCAAATAGAGATCTGCACCACATGCCGATGGTATTGTTGGTTCAACACAAATGAAGCCCACTGACTAATTGTCAAATAAATTGCAACAACTGTCGATACAACAATTAGTGGCCAACCATACCACTGGTTCAACTATTCCCCCTACCCAAAAGTTGGATGTACACAGTGTGCAATCGACAAACCCAAAGGCCACCCAATATCCTGAAGGAAGGAAGAAACAATGAAAGAAGGGTAAGGGGGATAAGAAACCTATTGATAATGTTGGAGGAGGAAACACTAAAAAGAATAATTCAAAGTATCCATGTAATATTTGCAAGGAATAACACCTGACTCACCAGTGCCCTTGACTTGCGGAGGCCCATACGTTATTGGCACAACAACAGCCTGCTGTGTTAACGAACACATTTCCACATGAGAAAAATTTAACTCAAGCCTCTTCAAGTGCAGAAGGGGGCAGTCAAGAACCCCCTCCGTCTACGAGTAATCCTTCGTCCGCGAATGTGTACATGATGAAAGGTAGCATTGACATAATGACTAGGACACACGACTACGGAATGCCAAACACCTCTGAGAAGGGTAAAGAAGAAGAAAACCCATATTTTCCTCTCCATATTGAAAACACATTGGGAGAAATAATGACACGCATCGCAAAAGGTGCATTCAAGAAAGATTCCCACAACCCAAACGCAAGGGCCACCTAGAACTACTCTGTGGTGGAGGATTTGTCATAAACCCCTTGTGCAATGTCTACTTTGGAAGTCCTCCAGAGTTTCCCTTCCCAGTGAAAGGTTCTGTTAGCTACCTTAGGATCTGCTAAGACTTGTAATCCAGCAACGATCATGCTTGATACGACCGACTTAAAACCTCGTCTTCCTTACCACATAGCATTTTAGATAGTAGTGGCTTACACCACTAAAACTTTTACTAGGAACATTTTTTTCACATTGGTTGATGAGGGAACCTCGACATGCGTGATGTCTCTGGCATGTTGGAAGGCCATTGGCCAAACCATTTTGTCTCCATCACCTACTCTCCTTACCTCTTTCGATGGTCGTTCATTCCGACCACATGGAATCATCCCCTCTTTTCCCATGCAGTTAGGGGGGAAGACCGTGTGCGTCGAGGTTGAAGTGGTTGATGCATCTCTCGACTACAATATCTTGTTAGGAAGGAGTTGGACCTATGCTATGCAAGAAGTGGTCGCAATATTTTTCCGGGTCTTGTTGTTTCCACATGAGGGTCGGATTGTGTCCATTGATCAATTATCCTTCTCTCGTCCTGACCCTTCATCGGGGGTATCAACGGTCCCGATGATTGATAACCCTCAGCCCAACATCATCAACGTAGGGGTTGGTTTGTGCCCACCTTTGATGGGTACATTTGATTACCCACCTCTGACCAACAATGTCCATTACATATCGACTATCCCTGACTGGCCTAGGGCTGAAATATTTCAAATCTCATCATTTCGCATGACTTACTTTAATGATCTGTGGACTCTTCCTTCCCCATCAACTATGATGGAAGGGACAGGGCACCATGGCATATCCATGCCTTTGTCTGTGGCAGAAGTTGCATACTCTATAGTTCAACAAGCTTCCACCGGCCTTGATCCAACTCCCANATCTAGTACTCGTGCCTACTTGGGATCAAGGTTCCCTCGCTGATACTGATTCTTTAGACTTAGTCTTTCCCTCAGATGAGACGATTATTGAGGCAATGACTAGTCCGGATAGACCCTGTGATGATCTTCATCACAGATCTTACTTCCTCCTAGAGTTAAGAAGAATTGAAGTAGGGGCATTCACTCTAACTATGACTGGAGATAAGGATTATCCTATCAATCCTTTGGCTATGCACATTGTTTACACTGAAGGAAATATGGAAAGAATTGCTCAAATGATACCTATTGATATCTCAAGAATCCCTGGCATCGTGGAGAATATTTTCATCGGAGCGGGCTGCTCCCCCAAGGAGATTCAAATCTACATAGATTTATTTAAAGAATTCCATGACATGTTTTCCTGGTCTTACGAGGAAATGCCAGGCATAGATCCAAGAATCGTCGAACATGAAATCACGACATATCCTGATGCTAAGCCGATCCAACAGAATCTTTGTCCAGTCAATCCTAGGAAAGAAGCATCTATTAAGGCTGATGTAGAGAAACTACTCCAAGATGGTTTCATCTACCCCATCCAATTGACTCAATGGGTGTCAAATCCCGTTCCAATCAACAAAAAATAGGGTACGATTCACATATGTACGGACTTCCATGATTTGAACAAGGCCTATTTAAAGGATAATTTCCCCACACCATTTATTGACCAGATAGTCGATGAATGCGTAGGTTACGAAGCCTTTTCTTTCATGGATGGTTTTTTGGGATACAATAAAATACAGATCAAGCTCAAAGACCAACAAAAAACCGCTTTCATCTGTCTGTGGGGTACATTCGCTTATCGAAAGATGCCTTTTGGTCTGAAAAATGTTGGAGCTACATTTCAGCAGGCCATGTCTTTTGCTTTCCATGATCTTAAACACATAGTCGAGGCTTATCTCGATGATTTAGCATCACCATCTCACAAGAGAGCTGATCATCCTGCACACCTCTGACTTATCTTTGAACAATGTCGCTACTACCGGATACACTTGAATCCAAAAAAATGTAGTTTTTACATCACATTGGGTTGTCTGCTAGGTTTCATAGTTTCAACAATAAGGATCATGGTCAATCTTCTAAAGGTTGAGGCAATAGTTTAGTTGCCTCCCCCATGCATAGTTCCTTAGCTTAAGAGTCTACAGGGAAAAGAAAACTTTTGATGGCATTTCATCGCAAACTATGCCGAGATCACAAAGGGTTTTATGCATTTACTGAAGAAGGATGTTCCTTTTCATTGGGACGAAGCTGCTCAGTGCTCTTTTGAAGCATTGAAATGTGCCCTCACGTACACCCCTCTGCTACGACCACCCAATTATAATAAAGATTTTGTATTGTACTTGGCCACTGCAGAATCGACCATCGGTATGGTCTTGGTTCAGGAGGATGATTTTCTCTTAGAATATGTGATTTATTACCTGAGCCAAGGACTGGTCGGACCGGAACTCAATTATACCCATGTTGAAAAACTTGCATTGGTAGTAGTTCATGCTGTCCAACAGTTCCATCATTACATCTTGTTTTGAAAGACCACCATCATTGTCATTGTGAATCCATTTCAATACGTGTTGACACGGCGTGTAATTGGTGGAAATATCGGTAGATGGATAGTTATCCTCCCGGATTTCGACTTCGATTTTGTTTCGGTGAAATCCAAAAAGTCGTTGGTCTTTGCAGAACTCATTTTTGAAATTTCAGTCAGATCAGGTGATGTTATACCCGAAAAGTCGCCTATCAAAGGAGACATGTTTTTATTGCGTCTTTAGACCCCTAGTACGAAGATATACTATTCTACCTCCAGACTTTAAAGTGCCCTACCTCTGCTTCTCATGATGAGCATCGCCGTAGACGCATTTAGGCCAAGAACTATCTCATACTCTAGGACACTCTGTATTGTCGAGGTGTAGACTGCATCCTTTGTCAGTGTCTCACTCATGAAGAAGTGAAAATCATTCTTAACGATTTCCACACTAGAGCATGTGGCGGTCACTTGTCTAGGCTGGCAACAACCCAAAAGATTCTACGAGTTGGTTACTTTTGGCCAACGTTAATAAAATATTGTGTTGAATCGATCAAGAAATGCCAACCATGTCAGATCTTCTCTCTGAATATGAGGGCACACCCGGCTCCCATGTTTCCCGTTATCATAGTTGGTCCCTTCACCAAGTGGGGGATTGATTATGATACATGCAACCCTCCTTCCACAAGGGGGCATCGTTATATCATCGTAGTAGTATACTAATTCATGAAGTGGGTCGAAGCTCTGCCAACATTTAAAGATGATGGAGAGACAACAACTCTCTTTTTGTTTAACCAGATAATAGCAAGGTTCAGCATTGTTAGCACTCTATAATTTGCCCAAGGCTGTAAGGCAGTCACAGAGGCAACATCAAAACCACTTCGAGTCTTGGATCTAGCCCTCCAAGTATCAGAGAGGGATCTCTCTGTCTGATATAGCTTTGTTGGAAGAGATATTAGGCTAGTTAATGAAAACAATGGGCTTTGTTGTCAAAGTGTTTTTGAATTGGTTGAGACAGTCTAATCCTCCATTGGGCTATGGGGTCTGTAATTAATTAAGAATGAAATACAGCCATAAACAAGGAAAGATGACTTCCACAGGGTGAGATGATATACTCACTGGATCTTTTGCAACTTAAATGATGGACAGAAGAAAGGGTGAGAAGGATAAATTCGACTAAGAAGCAGTTAAGAATTCCTTGATCGAAAACATCAGAAGATAAACACTTAAATCTTTGAGAATCGGAAACAGGGTATCAGAGATAAATCCTGAGACATATGTTACTCTTAAAGATTAGTTTCAAAAAACAAAGTGGTAACAAAGCAAAGGTAACATTCAACTCATAAAATAGACATCACCAGTGAACATACGCAAGAATCCTGTAAAGTGCCTCCCTTTCATTAATGGCAGATCTCTTCAAAAATGTTACAGCTTGATAGCCACAGGGCGTGAAGATCCAACCCTTTTACATTAAAATAATCTCAATAAATAAGACAGATCATCCCAACCAAGTTCCGAGATTCGTTTCAACCACCTCGGCCAAAAATAGCCACCACTCCCACAAAATTCAGAGTCTTCTGCCATGAAAAATGGACCGTTTTTCTGCGAAATAGGGGTCCGATCAGATGTGATTATCTCTTCATTGATGACACCTGGGAGAAAACTGAAAGAGGTTATTGTATATGGGCATGTTATAGACAAAAACCTCTTTCAGTTTCACCGAATTCATCCCCATATGGCCGTGACAGCTCCTGAAAAATCAAGACTGAAACGGAAAATGGAAAATCTGGAAAAATAGGCCTCGAAGATGTCTTATATGATATCTTCTCATGACCCCCTTGAAAAAACTGAAAGAGGTTTTTGTTCCGCAGCCCGTTCTGAGAAAAAACCTCTCTCGGATTTTTAAAATTCGTCTCTGTTTGCTCAAAAATCGACCTGGAAGAGGACATGGTAAAATAGGCAAAAATGATGAAAATGAGGGAAAGTGGTTTTTTCGGCGGGAAAGCGGTATTCCGGACGCCCCCCCTCGTTAAATGTAGACCG
>SNQJ01S0294921.1:0-10597 GCA_010110895.2 Picea sitchensis | reverse complement strand
ATGGCTCATCCAACAATGACCTCTTCTACATGTGACCTCCAAGCTTCCCTGAGCTTGAATGAGGCAAAAATACCTGTAGAAGTCCTCCAATGGATCTGAAACCTATCCCAATGTGTTCAGAGCATAATAATCAGTCAGAAATGACTATTCAGTCTCAACAAATGGATATGTGCTCATCTGAGCAGTGCCTCCAATAATGAGGGCTTTAATGCTCCTGAAGCTTCCTCAAACTTCAAATGTGAAAAACCTGCAAATGGGCTCTTCAAATGCCTATGAAAATGGTTCCAATGGACTCAGGACGTCCAAAAACCCCTAGCTGGGCTTTTACAGCTCCTCATTTGGCCAAAAATTGAAGAAGTTATGCATTCTGCCATTTTTCTCCTTCAAGCTTGCTGTAACCTGTTCGCCATTTCGCACCTCTGCAAAAGTGAACGTAGCCTCTGAGCGTTTTCGGTCACCAAACTCAGCCCACATGCGCGTTCCGAAAATGGTGTCAAACTGTCGAACAGTTACCCGAAATCAAGCCCCCAAACTCGGAGGTGTTGGGCGCATGGGGCCATGTGGCCACAACCCGCGCACAAAAAGGGCCAACTGTTCCATTGTTAAACCTGGAAGCGACGTGTGTCGGGCGCGTGGTTTAAAACCCAACAATATCCCCGCGCACAATCCATATAATAGGGGGTCACATATAATACATGTAATGTAACCGGGCGGTGAACTACCCCAAACCGCGCGCCAAATATTAAAAGGCTTGGGTCATATGTTTTATTACATAGCACCATGGGTATAAACCAAATCCGCGCGCCTTTTTAAATATACATTGTTCATATGTACGTAATACACCCGTGGGCCATTTCAAAACACCCACGCGCGTAGGAAATACGATGGTCATATGGCAATACCACATAGAACCGAGGTTATAAATAAATGGAACCCCCGCGCGCGTTAAAAAAATGGTTTGGTCACATTGATATGCCAAAGAACCGGGGGTCGGGGCTAGCCCCGGCCCGAACCCCCTCCATTTGAAACATTATTTAAATTCAAATATGATAAAACTCGTGTACGCAACAAGTGACAACGCGTGGCTTAATGGTAAAGTGGACTTTGTTAAGGCGTTTGAACGGAGGGGAGCTCCGGGGTTCAAACCCCTCGGCCTCCATATATTTTTAATAAACCAAATAGCCAAAATAGGGGTGCCACGTGGCAGCCCTTCATTGGGCCACGTGGCGTCTTTCTATTCGACCATGAACTGCCACGTGTCAATACCACATTCGTCCAAAGTTAACCAATCAAATACTGCCACGTCACCATTGCCAACTCAGCTGCCACGTCAGCATGTACGGACGCCCAGTCAGCTGTACGGCCCCTGCCACGTCAGCAGTACGGCCTACCCAGTCAGCATCCCTTTTTTTACCTGTTTGGCGATTCGAACAGATCGCGATAACTTTCGCTCCCGACGTCCGTTTAAGACGAAACAAATTGCGTTGGGTTCGTGACGATGAGGGCTACAAACCCATTTGTTTTGAGGCAATTCCGAGAACTTTTATTTTTGAGGTAAAATTTGACCCCTGGTCCAGATTCTGATCAACTTGAAAAATAAACCATCATTTTCCTCACCCTTGATAGTTATGGCTGCACCACCTCCTTTGACTAAGATGCAACAAATCCTAGCTGCTAGGTATGCACCACTCATATTGCCAAACCCAGTATCATCCCTGCCAACGGGAGACTATCAGAAGTATATGCCCAAATTCACAGGCGAAGGCGATGTGTCTGCTGAAAAACATATTGAGGCTTTTTACAGTTGTGCTAAAAACCTTAATATTGAAGAAGAAGATGTTTGGACACGAGTCTTTGTCCAAAGCCTAGATGGCCATGCTAGGAAATGGTTCAAAGAACTCCCTACTGGTTCCATAGCTGGAATCGAGCAACTGGATGAAACATTTTTGAAAAATTAGGGTGACAGAAGAGATTTTGTCTACTATATTACAGAATTCGGAAACCTAAGGAAACAAAGTAGTGAGTCAGTCTCTGATTTCACTAAAAGATTTAATCGGATGTATGGTAAAATACCAGCAGATATAAAACCTTCGGATGCTTCTTCCAAGATCACATATTCTGATGCTTTTGACTCAGATTTATGTTTACTGTTGAGAGAAAGGAGGGCACCATCATTATCTATCATGCAAGATGCTTCCCTCGAGGTGGAATCGAATATTCTAGCCTCCCAGAAGCGGAAAGGAGATTTTGATAGAAGAAGGCCGAGGAATGAGGCTTCATCTTCATCAAGCGCTGATCCGAAATTTGATAAAATGGCTAAGATGCTAGAGTCTCTAACCTCTGAGATATCTAAGCTTAAGATTGAAAATAAGCAGCCTGTGAAGGGAAGAGGCACTTATGATTCTGCAGGCAGGAATCCGAATCAAAATCCCAACAACTTCAGAAGAAATAATCAACCAACTCAGATTTTGCAAAGAGAAAAGAATCCTACTGAAGATCAGAGAATAAAGGTCCCTCTTCAAAATGTTGTGATGGACGAAGATGAGAGTGAATATCAAGAAGGTGGAGAAGACAACATTCATTGTGTTGGAGAAGAGACAGGGAAATCTTATCTAACACAACACGACTATGAGGAATCATTGATGACTGAACAGACAGAAGATAATCTTATTGATGATGGCATTTTCACGACAGAAGATAAGAATAGATATAACCTCCGATCTAAATTTGATGCTACTCAACAAGATGCACCAACATCTCCTGAAAAGAGCATAGCCCCTGTTAAGCAAAAAGATCAGACATCAAAGAATCAACAAGCAAATCCTTCAAAGGTGAAAGCATCAGCTCCTCCCAAAAAGACTACTGCCCCTGTCAAGCATCAAACTCCAGAAAGTCAGCCCCCTGTTGAACATCAAAGCAATCAGGAAGCTCCTTCGAATCAGGTAAAGGTTTCTGATAAAGCTTCTGATAAAGTCCCATATTCATTCAATTTTGAGGCTGAAATACAAAAAATTAAAATTCCTATTCCTCTAGTCGATTTAATGAAAAATGAAATGTTTAAAAGGGATATTCTCAAAACTTTAGATCCCCAATATGTATCCTTTTCTGCTGATATCCTCAACATATATTATGAAAAGCCACCCATTACTCTGGGCTAAATGATAGAAGACAGAGATGAAAGATGTCCTCCCTTTTACATCTCTCTAAATAGTCATGAGAAAACACTGCATAACTGTTTGTTGGACTCCGGTGCTTCGCACAATTTGATGCCAAAGGCGGTCATGGATGAGCTTGGGCTGGAGATCACCAAGTCTTATCATGATCTTTTCTCTTTTGACTCTCAAAAAGTCAAATGTCTTGGGATGATTAAGGATTTCGCTGTAACCTTAACCCAAGCATCCATGAAGACTATGGTGATGGATATAGTAGTGGCTGACATACCCCCAAAATTTGGATGTCTACTATCAAGATCGTGGATGAAGAGGCTGGGTGGCACTATTAAAATGGATCTCTCCTACGCTACTATCCCTATTTTTGAAGGGGTGAACAAAAGGCTATACAGGGAATCTCAGTTGGCATATGTAATCAGTGACGAGAAAAATCCATCCAATCATCCTATCTATTATGTCGACACAGGTATGGGATCTTGTATTTTGCAAATTGATGATTCATTACCTGATGCATTGCTTCTCAGAAAGCCCACAGATCAGCCCACATTTCAGCCCACAGAAACAACAGAAGACGATCTTTGGACCATGTTCTTTGACGGTGCTTGCATTAAAGAATCAGCAGGAGCAGGAGTGGTATTGATTTCCCCTTCTAAGAAAATTTCTCATTTGTCCTTTAAACTTGATTTTAAAGTGACTAATAATATTGCTGAGTATGAGGCATTACTTCTGGGGCTGAATGCAGCCAAAGAGAAGAAGATTAAAAAAATGCAGGTGTTTGGAGATGCATATTTGATTATTCAGCAAGTGAATAAGTCCTTTCAAGCAAAGCATGTCAGGCTGAAGGCATACATAGATGAAGTGTTGAAGGAAATTCACGATTTTGCAGATTTTAAAATTTCATATGTACCTAGAGCAATGAATGAATTGGCTGATTCATTAGTTGTGTCTGCTTGTGCATTCATACCCCCTCTGCCTCATAAATTAACTTACGAAATTCAAGTTAAATATAGGCCCTCTCTCCCTGATAATGTAAAATTTTGGAAGGTTTTTGAAGACGATGCTGAACTCACTAGATTCCTTGCAGTGATAGATGAGTTTGCAGATCTGCAGATTGATCCGAAGAATGAACATGACAATGAAATTGAGGAGCCAAAGTTCAGAAGCAAAATCGCAGCACATGAAATAGTTCAGCTGTCTACCAACAGAATTCCTAAAGGTTTGGTCCCGTTGGAAAGGTTGTTCGATAACAATGATGTGGCTGTCAAATTGGAAAGTGGGGAAAAAGATTCAGAAGTTTTGCAGTATAATGTGGCTAGTGAGAAAGATCCTAAACATGTCAACTTAGCCTCAGATTTGATTGAAAAACAAAGGGCTGATTATGGAGAATTGCTAAAGGAGTTTGCAGACATCTTCGCTTGACAGTATGATGACTTGAAGACTTTTGACACAAAGGTAATTCAGCATAAGATTCCCTTGAATAAAGACACCAAACCATTCAGGCAGAAGCTTAGATCCTTCAATCCTTTGTTGTTGCCTACAATGGAAAGGGAAATTAAAAAACTATTGGACGCCCGCATCATCATTCCTCTCAGATATTCAGAATGGATTGTGAATCTCATACCAGTCAGGAAGAAGAATGGGGAGATCATACTCTGCGTCAACTTCAGAAATTTGAATAAGTGCTCTAGGAAGGACAACTACCCTCTGCCTAAAATGGAGCATATTTTGTAGAAGGTGTCAAGATCAAAGGTGATGTCTTTTATTGATGGGTTTTCCGGATACAACCAGATTGTTGTCCATCCAGACGACAAAGAAAAGACTGCGTTTACCACTCCATGGGGTACGTTTATGTACAAGAAGATGCCCTTTGGATTGATGAATGTAGGAGCGAAATTCCAAAGGGTAATGGACATTGCTTTCGTTGGAGAGAAAGATAATTTTGTCTTGATATATCTCGACGATATCACCGTTTTCTCAAGCAGCCATGAACTTCATTTGCAACACTTAAAAATGACATTTCTGAAATGTCAAAGGTATGGCATTTCTCTTAATCCAAAAAAATCAAATTTTGCACTTAGGGAAGGGAAATTACTTGGGCATATTGTTTCATCTGATGGGGTGAAAATTGACCCAAAAAGGGTAGAAGCAATTAAAAATATGTCTCTTCCTAGATCAAAGAAGGACATTGAGTCTTTCCTTGGGACTATAAACTTTGTAAGAAGGTTTATAGTAAACTTTGCAGAACTCACAAAGCATATCACTGCTATGTTAAGAAATGACTCCGAGGTAAAATGGACTGAAGCAGCTAGACACTCATTCAATGCCATCAAGGAAGCCATCACAACAACCCCTGTTTTGATTAGCCCCGATTTCTCCAAGGTATTTTACATTTTTTCATTTGCTTCAAGTGATACAATCGCAGCAGTACTCTTGCAGAAAAATGTCGATGATCAGGAGCAGCTGGTTGCCTTCTTCAGTAAGGTCTTGAGGGACGCAGAGGTAAAGTATGAATTGTTGGAGAAACAAGCATATGCACTTATCAAGTCATTGAAAGCTTTCAGAGTTTACATCCTTTAGGCAAAGGTAATAGCTTTCGTTCCCTCCAATTCAGTTAAATATGTACTTGTCCAACCTGACATAGATGGAAAAAGGAGTAAGTGGATAGTAAGGTTGATTGAATTCGATGTTGAAGTCAAACCAACAAAACTTGTGAAGGGTCAGGGCCTTGCCAAACTTCTGGTAGAAGAAAATTGCAGGCTGCTTGAAATAAATTTGGTAAGTATTAATGCAGATAACGTTCAGTCTTCAGAGGATAAAGCAGGTGAAGAAATGCAGGTCTCAGCTCACCTAGCTGATTGCAAATGGTACAGTCACATTATTTATTTTCTGCAAACTTTATCAGTCCCATCAGATTTGACAAAAACACAAGGAAGGGCTTTGAAGCTCAAATCCATAAATTTCTGCATCAATGGCAACTTATTGTTCTGGAAAAATCCAATAGGTTTATTGTTGAGGTGCATAAACNGTTGCCTTCTTCAGTAAGGTCTTGAGGGACGCAGAGGTAAAGTATGAATTGTTGGAGAAACAAGCATATGCACTTATCAAGTCATTGAAAGCTTTCAGAGTTTACATCCTTTAGGCAAAGGTAATAGCTTTCGTTCCCTCCAATTCAGTTAAATATGTACTTGTCCAACCTGACATAGATGGAAAAAGGAGTAAGTGGATAGTAAGGTTGATTGAATTCGATGTTGAAGTCAAACCAACAAAACTTGTGAAGGGTCAGGGCCTTGCCAAACTTCTGGTAGAAGAAAATTGCAGGCTGCTTGAAATAAATTTGGTAAGTATTAATGCAGATAACGTTCAGTCTTCAGAGGATAAAGCAGGTGAAGAAATGCAGGTCTCAGCTCACCTAGCTGATTGCAAATGGTACAGTCACATTATTTATTTTCTGCAAACTTTATCAGTCCCATCAGATTTGACAAAAACACAAGGAAGGGCTTTGAAGCTCAAATCCATAAATTTCTGCATCAATGGCAACTTATTGTTCTGGAAAAATCCAATAGGTTTATTGTTGAGGTGCATAAACCAAGAAGAATCAGCTAAGGTCATGATTGAATTCCATAATAGTGAATGCGGGGGGCATCACTATTGGAAAACCACTGCACATAAAATCTTAAGATTTGGTTACTACTGGCCATCCTTATTTTCAGATGTGTGTGATTTTGTGAGAACATGTGACAAGTGTCAAAGATTTGAAGGCAAACAACAACTGAAGTCCCTTCCCCTCAAACCTATAGTGGTCACAGGGCCTTTCTAGCAGTGGGGCCTGGACTTCATAGGTGAAATTCACCCGCCTTCTAGTGGTCAGCACCGGTGGATCCTTGTTGCCACCGATTACTTTACAAAGTGGATTGAGGCTATTCCCACCCAGAACGTCAATCATACTGTCCGCATAAATTTTCTGCAAGAAAACATATTTGACAGATTTGGCTGCCCTAAGAGAATAGTCACCGATAACGCTGCTGCATTCAAAGATAAACACTTGGTGAAATTGTGTGAAGAGCTGGGAATTCAGCTGGTACATTCCACTACTTACTATCCGCAAGGAAATGGCTTAGCTGAGTCATCCAACAAGAGTTTAGTCAGAATTATAAAGAAGTTGCTTGAAAAAAATGCCAGAGGTTGGGATTCCAAGCTGAAGTTTGCCTTGTGGGCTGATAGGGTTACATGTAAGAAATCAATTGGTACATCTCCTTTCAAGCTAGTATATGGTACTGAAGCCATATTTCCTGTTCAACTTGCATTGCCGGTTGCAAAGTTTTTACAAGAAATTGATTCTGAACCAAGTGATTTGACCCGGAGAATTCATAATTTGGTAGAGCTACAACAAGATAGAGAGCAGCTTTTGGAAAAAATAGAATTACATCAAGAAAAAATCAAGGAGATCTTCGATAAGAAAGTTAAATCAAATGTCTTCAAAATAGGGGATTTAGTCTTAAAGTGGGATGCAACAAGGCAAGAGAAAGGGAAACACGGCAAATTTGAGGCTCTTTGGACAGGGCCTTTTGTCATAACAACGGTGCAGCAGAACAATACCTTTGTTCTCCAAAATCTTTCAGGCGAGGAAGTAGCAGGTGGCCCTTTCAACGGGCATTTTCTGAAGACCTATTTTTCATATGGCTTTTTCTTAAAAGCCATGTTCTACTTGTACATATTCTTTTTTAGTTCTGTTTTCTTTGTTTCTGTCACTTGAATAACTCCATGCCCAATGGTACCAACAAAACTATTTTTCAGATTTCTTTTCAAATTTTGTAATAAAGGCTACTGAGTCTAGCTAGGTTCTTGGTCACCTCACAGGGAGATGCCCATCCCAGTTGGAGCCAAATGTTATCTCCCAAAATGAATCCGTCATTATGGTTGCATTTTGTGGTTGATAACATGGCTATTGGTAGTGTTTTCAAATTTGGTTTTGAGTTTTCTAGCAGTAAGACTTAGGTTTTGATTTTTGTCTTAGAAATAAGACGACTCATAAAGGTCTTCTCTTTTAAATTTTCATAAAACACTTTCAAAAACTAACGTGTGTTTTAAAGGAAATGGTTAGCTAGTGAAAGTGGTGAGTTTCAACAGCTAAGGAGCATTTCTCACAGGTTGTGCGCTGGTGAAAGCGACGATTTTCAACAGCCAAGGAGCGCTTCCCATGGGCTGTTAGCTAGTGAAAGCGGGAATCACATGCGTTTTATCCACGTTTTAAAAATCTAATGATGATACAATCATCCCACGTCATGCAATCAAGAATGATGCGCTGGTGAAAGTGGATAATGATGGAGACTCGGGTTTGCATGTCGAAATAGGATTACAAAGCGAATCTTGTTCAGTGACGCATGCTTCACACTCATGGCGTCGGAAATGGCGAATTTGAATCCATTATCGCAGGTACAGGAGCTGTACTACCTGGCTGACAACATCAAATCGGTTCATTGCTTCCCCAACATGCATCACTCACAAATGCATGCTAAGTTTCTAATGTTGAAAGACAGAGCCAAGTGCTTTCACCAGCGCAAGACCTCGGCCCGAACAACAGTTTGCAGTGATTGGTGTGCAGAGTTGTTTCAGGTTTTGAGTTGCAGATGGCGAGGAGATGCAGTGGGTCTTTACTGAGAAAAGAGTTGGACAGTCTATCTTTCCTACAGATGCATCCAGAAGTTCAGAAACACTTCTCAAACACAGGTTGTATCAAATTTGTTGAAAGGTTACAGAATGGCTGTCATCAATCCACAGCAGAAGCGTTTGCTAAAACGTTTGACGGGAATAAGGCTTGTGTTGGGTCCTTGGAGATCATTGTGGATGACGCTGCCATCGCTGCAGTGACCAGCGTACCAAGGTTGGGCCAGAGTTGGTTCAAAACGACTGCCACCAAAAACTTGAATTTCAGAGCATATTTGAAGGAGGAATTCAGACATAGTGCTTGGAAGAAGAGCATGCCAGTTTCCCATTTAGAGGATGAGTGGCAGGATTTGTTTAAGGGCATCCAACTCTACATAACTTCAGAAGGTAGGTATGACAAATTGATGTTGTATCACTTCATTCTCTTAGACCATTTCACAGGTAAAACTCTCCTAAACCTGCCTTTCTTCTTGCATAAGAGCTTAACTAAGGTCTGTAAAAAGATTAGAGATGAACCCCTAAGCATGAAGAACACTCTGTTAGCACTCTGTAATTTGCCCAAGGCTGTGAGGCAGTCACAGAGGCAACATCAAAACTGCTTCGAGTCTTGGATCTAGCCCTCCAAGACTCAAAGAGGGATCTCTCTGTCTGATATAGCTTCGTTTTAATAGGTATTAGGCTAGTTATGAAGAACATGGGTTGGGGTTTTTAAATGGTTGTTTGGAACAGCAAGGAGGGCCATTGGGCAAATGGGGTCTGTATTGAAATAAATATGAAATACAACCAGAAACGAGGAAATAAGACTTCCACAGGGTGAGATAATATACTCAATGGATCCTTTAGTAGCTTAAATGATGGGCAGAAGAAAAGATGAGAGAAATAGATTCCACTAAGAAGCAGTTAATAATTTCTTAATCGAAAATATTAGAAGATAAACATTAAAATCTTTAGAATCAGAAACAGGGTATCAAAGATAAATCCTGCAACTTTACGTTACTCTTAAAGATTAGTTCCAGAAAAAAAAATGATCACGAAGCAAGAAAAACGTTCAACTTAGAGAATAAACATCACCAATGAATACACGCAAGAATCCTGTGAACAACATGCTCATTTCTGATAGATCATTTGAAGTTACAGGAAAAATTCTTTGCTAAACACAACCCAAAGTCCAGCCAGGGACCTCACAGGTCGAACCATTTTAGATTAAAATCCTATGAATAAATAGGATAAATCATCCCAATAAGTTTCGAAAGTCGGTTTAACCGCCTAGGCCAAAAATAGCCACCACTCCCATAAAATTTGGAGCTTTCTGCCATGAAAAATGGATCGGTTTTCTGTGAAAAAAGGGGTCCGAACAGTCATGTTTTTATTTTGAACGATGACACCTGGGAAAAAAATGAAGGAGGTTAATGTACATGGGCATGTGTTGGAAAAAAACCTCCTCCGGTTTCTCCAAATTCGTCCCCAGCTGGCCGTAACATCTCCTGCAAGATCGGGACTGTAATGGAAAATTTAGAATCTGAAAAAATGGGTCTCGAAGATGGCTTTGATTATCCATGATCATAGTTCCATTGGCAAAACTAGGAGAGGTTTTTGTTCCACAGCCCGTGCTGAGAAAAAACCTCTCTCGGATTTTTAAAATCTATCTTCGTTTGCACAGAATCGGCCCCGGAAGAAGACATGGTAAAATAGGCAAAAATTGGCAAAAATATGGAAAAGTGGTTTTTTTGGTGAAAAGCGGTATTCCGGACCCCCCCCCCCCC
>SNQJ01S0294920.1:0-10597 GCA_010110895.2 Picea sitchensis | reverse complement strand
TAAAAATTGCCTGTGGGCTAAATTTCCAATTCAAGCAGATTCAATTATTCTATCATAGATTTGAACTTTATGATAAAACTATTAATTCATAATTCATGTGGGTAAGTTATGAATAATTTAATATTTTATCCTAATTAATTATACTAAATATAATAAATTTTATCCAACGGAAATTTTTATTATATTTAGTATAATTAATCACAATTTGTGTCTAAATATTCCTTATGTGATTCTAATCAATCATAATATATAATATTATTTAATTAGAGATGATGTGGCTATTCTCTAATCAATTAAAAATTATATGGATCACTAGACATTATTTCTTTTATACATAAAATTAAGTTGATATGGGAATAATTGTAAATAAATAAATAAAACTATATGGACAGATTATGCATCACCAATTGATCCCAAAAGTATGATTTAAGCAGTATCCATTAAAGTTTCTAGTTGAGCATTTCAGAAGTATTAGACGTAATGGAAAGGTTTGCAAACATTGGTATTGTAACATGTGAGCAAAGCTTGGAAGTGTCATACGGAAAGTAAATTTAGTGTGGAACTAGGAAAAATTCTACAACAATTAGTCAAATTCAAGTAGCATCAATGGCCGGAGGTATGATCCATTTTGGCATCTAAATTTCGATTCTTTTGAAGAGTTTTATTCCGCATATTTTATAATCAAATTAAAGCTAACATTTGTTATCAGAGCAATCCAGGTATAGACCACTGTAGAGCTACAAAAAAAGTAATGAGGTACCTTCAAGGAACCAAAAACCACATGCTTATGTATGGACGGACGGACAATTTGGAAGTAATTGGCTACTCATATTCTAACTTTGTTGGATGTGTTGATTCACCCAAATCAACATCAGGCTACACTTTTATGATGGCCGATGGAGTTGTATCATGGAGGAGTGCCAAGCAGACCTTGAATGCCACTTCCACTATGGAAGCCGAGTTCATCTCCTATTTTGAGGCTACTTTACATGGTGTATGGCTTAAGAGTTTCATTTATGGGCTTAGAATTATGGATTCTATCTCCAAGCCATTGAGAATGTATTGTGACAATTCAGCTGCTGTTTTTATGGCTAAAAACAACAAAAGTGGGAATTGAAATAAACACATCGACATTAAGTATTTATCCATAAGGAAACGTGTTAAAGAAAAGAAAGTGGTCATTGAGCACGTCAGCACTGAGTTAATGATCGTTGATCCTTTGACTAAGGGCATGCCACCGTTTAAATTCAAGGAACATGTAATGAATATGGGACTTGGTTCCATTATGTAGTTTCTCATTGTATGGACAATGTTATTTTAATGAAATTCTTAATTATTGTGATGTTTTCCTCATATTTATGTGCACCTTAATTTGATTTGAGAGAATTCATTTGTGTAGGACCAAGAATAAACATAAAGTTTATTCATTAAGAAATTGTTGCCACATGAATTATAAAAGAAATAAATACATAGTAATACATGGAAGATAATACTCATCATAAGAGGACTTATCGCCATGATTCATGTATCTATTTCTCAATAGAGATTATCAATAGGTTTTAAGATGAGACATTAAGATTGGAAGTATGGACCAAGTGGGAGAATGTAAGCTCCCTTAACCGTCATCAACTCATTCGACCAACCGGAACCGTATTCCCCTTAACCGTATTGAACCGCAGAAACCAACCAAAACTGTTTTCAACTGCCACAGTTCATTCAGAAACCAACGCGATGCAACTGTTTTCTTGTTGGGAGCTTCTAGAATGGTCCATTACTCCATCTACGGTTCTCTAACTAGATATGTGGAACAGTTAACACATAGCCAATAGAAGCTTGATGGAAACTTGGCTATAAAGACTTTTGTTTGGTCCCCAAGCTTGCTTAATTCAATCAATTTCCTTCAGTCTTACACCATCAATCAAAGTGAGTAGAGCTTGGAAGTGCCATACGGAAAATAAAATTAGTGTGGAACTTTCAAGTGCATTGTGCATTCACAATACAAATTCTAAATATGCTATGTAAAGATAAGAGTCAATTCCTTCAAGTCTAGCACAAGATCCATACTGCCCACTGAAGGTAAAATTTTGTGCCTACACAACGTACAAGATGGTAATCCATATTGCCCACTGAAGGTAAAATTTTGTGCCTACACAACGTACAAGATGGTAATCCATATTGCCCACTGAAGGTAAAATTTTGTGCCTATACAACGTAGAAGATGGTAATGTTCTGACCATTCATGAATAGCATTCTTCTATTCAATAGACACACAAATCACCCATTCACATTGTTAACAGTAAACCAAATTCTATTGCATTAATAAATGGAAATGCAATGTAGGTAATTGCTAGCCATTCACATTGTTGTCGCTGACAATCAATTGCTCAGGAAGAGGTTGATTGGGAATTCAAGGAGATACACCAACGATTCAATTGAATGATAAATAGAGTTGTGGCAGCATTACTTTTATCCACTACCACTGTGATTGTATACATTATATCACTTTTTCGCAGCATTATATTTCCTTTACCCACCACCATTGTGATTGTATATATTACATCACTGGGAAGGTTGAAGCAAAATTTTTTGGGAAGGTTGAATCGAAAAGTTTCTGCTGGAGTGTTTGGAAAATCCTGGAAATCTAGAGCATTGGAATCTGTGAAGATGTTGCTGGAGCCTTGGAAATCCTAGAAAATAGCTACATAAATCTACAGAAAAGAAAGCTACAGAAAAACGTTGTTGGAGCCTTGGAAATCCTGGAAAATAGCTACAGATAAAAACTACAATTAAGGTAACTTACTTTCCCTACAATGATTTATCATAAATCAGAGCAATATGCAAAGTATATCAGATTACATTTACACCCATATGACTAAGGGATAAGGGCTTTACACCCATATGACTGAGGGATAAGGGTGTAGGCTGTGGTAGGAACAAAACTGAATTAACAACATTGTTTCATTCATCTTTTCATTTAAATGAACCCCGCCCGAAGTATTTAGACTGCAATCAAGCTTAGAATATTTTGCATACATTACATGTATATATTTTAAAAGAATAATTTGCTTGTAAAGACGAGCTCCTGAGGGGATACAAATATCCCTCATAAAGAACCAGTCTACTTATTATTCAATAGTCATTTTTATCCGTCTATTCGGGGGAAGGGTGGTTTCTTTAATTAAAAACGTAATAAAAGGTCAGTTGTAGCTGGGTTTAAGGAAGATCTCGATGAACTCGATGAATGATTCTTTAATAATTCCTGGCTAACAATTCAACGATAAACCGAGCTACAATATCTTACCCTTCAAAGAACCAACAACAAGCCTTAGACTGGGGTTTTGACCAAGACAATCCCACTTACTCGACTTTTCCTTTACTTCTCCATTTCATTCTTTCATAACGATGAGACTATTGTTTCAGAAAATGGGTTGTAGATCAGAGGTACCATAGCTTTCTATCTCGGCAAAGCAGCTAGCATCTTCAAGGCTTCGGCTCCAGGTGTAGAATCGGTGGGTCACTTACCATATATTCATTTACTGGTTTGACTGGCAGACAAGACATCCATCGCGATATAACGATCTGCACAAACCAACATCATAAACTATTAGCACCAACTAAGAAACATTTCACCTATCTCCATTCAATACTGCATAGGCAAAGGAAAAAGTAAGAGTCCCACTACCATTAGCAATTGTATATAATGGCAAGCGCGTATTTATGCTAGCGATAGAAGGTTCTTTCTCGTGAAGTAGCACGCGAGGGATTACCAGCCCAAGAAAGCAGTAACAAACTAACATATATTCTATGGAGGGAGAAGTCCAGCTCCCCATCCTAGGAACCTTCAAAACCCCTCATACGACCATCAAAGCTTCTCACTTGACAACTACACATTGGAGGAGAACTGGACCAAACCCGACCGCAAGCACACCAACTTCAAGTTTAGGAGGTATTGTAGGTGTTTGGCTATTTTCATAAGAAATGTGCATACTCCCCATTGTTGCAACTGTTGCAGTAACTTCTTTGTTGGCAGCTGCAACTTTAACCCTTTCAACAACTCAGGGCACTTCAAATACCTTGATTCCTGAACACAAGAGGAACCCTAGTTAGAAAAATTCTTATGTATTTATTCCTAAATTGTTAAGAAATATATCTTTTGTTCCAAAGAATTTAACGCCATACATTGATCTCAAAAATCTAATTAGACATCAAATACATTATTTATTCCTAAATTGTTAAGAAATATATCTTTTATTCCAAAGAATTTAACGCCATACATTGATCTCAAAAATCTAATTAGACAACAAATACATAAAAAGAATCCTTAAAAAATATCACATCATAAGATAAATTCAACCACATGTATACCAGACATGCATTTTGCTAGCACCTATCTTGATCAAACATTTTCATACCTACATTGTAGGCATGACTATCATATGGCTCACCCCCATGGTTAATCCTGGTTGAGAATTGTATACCACGACTCCATAGCCCACCCACACCACAATGCCATTGGCTAGATCATGCTTCACCATTCCAAGACCTTGTTTTCTTCCTGCATGACATGCACCTTTCTATCGATGCCCATTGGCTTTAAATTCCAAACCCTGCATTTTGTCTGTGCAAAATACTCCCCTACATAGGTGCCTCCATTTTGGCATCCAGACTAGATTTCTTTAGTACATTTAAGGAAAATTAAAATTTATCAGCTCAAATTTTACAACCAGGGAATTACATAAGAACATTTGACTGCGCCTTCCATACAGCTAAAAAAAACATTAATAGACCAGAGCATCATTAATGAAACTTTTAAAATTCACAACTTAGGACTAATATCCAGGTCTTGGGACTTAGCTAGGAAAGAAGGCATCGCACTACCAAGAATACCTTAGAAGATAGTGTCTCTCTCTCTTAAGATGCCTAAGTGAAGGTAAGCTTGCTCAACACTGAAAATACATTAGAATTTTAAACCACAAACTTTCAAAACTTGCATTCTCCCAAAACACTCCTCTGTTGCTCATTATGAAAGATTTGAACTGCAAAGCGTTGAAATTTTGGCAATATCCTCAATTTTCTTCATGGCTCTGCGAGAGGGCAACATGATGGATGCCCGCCCGCCCTGATTGAAAGAGGACAAACTACTGGATGTTGCCAATGTTGGTCTCTGTCAAGCGACTTAATGGTGGTGTTTGTCAATACTTTCTTTGAATTTAGAACTTTATGTTTTTATCAAACGGCTGGCATGGAATTATGTTGTGTTTGTGACTCTTTGATTGTATAAACAATATTACTGTGCTCCAGAGGGTACGTGTTGTTATGTTGGAATTTTTGGAGGAGATATGGACAGATGGATGTGCGAACTGGACTGAATGGATGGGAACTTATTATAATTATATTTAAAACCAGTCATATGGTTTTTTAGAGTGCCACAACTTAAGAGAATTGGAACGAACCAATGTCCATACAGATTGATTGTTTTTCCAAGACTTTATAATAAATGACTTTCTCAGTGCTTTCTTCAGTTGTCATCGTGGTGTGATTTCTGTAACTATTCCAACTTCCTTCAATTTACATGCAGCCACTATAAAAGGGACAAGCCATAGGTGGCAGTTAACTCTCTGACAAGTTTTAGTTTCATGACTATTTTAATCTATTTTGTTTCTACCTAGAACACGATTTTCTGAACAATGATAAGTGTGTAGAATATTGGAATCAACAACGGTCCATATACCAAAAAAAAATTAAATGACTCGGGTCGGTGCTTATATAATTCAATTCTAAAGTCGTTTTAATAAAATTACTGCGCGGAAATCCATAATTGCCCCAGGTGTTTATCTTACCTGCCAGTGGCAACACTTCTACTAAGTAATCATGGAGAATTTCTCACAACAGTACTATGTTCAGGGGCCGATAGGGTCAGATATTTGGGTGAGTATACTCATTCTCTCACATATTCTTTCTAACAGTTTAGTCATATATGAAAGCCGCATGAGGATTCTGCAATTATGTGGTTAAGAACTAGACGTCTATTGCACTGAACCGGACGGCGACCCTAGTCTGATAGTGGCGAGGGTGGCACTGCTAGTGGCGAGGAGGTGAGTTTCAAATATAAGTAGCAAAGGAATAAACGAGGTAGGCAGCGTTGCCTATTGAACTAGTGATTCTTTGTGTTTGAATGATGCAAGCCGTACTGAGTAACTGAGACGTAATCATTATGTTAAGGTCAGGAATCGGTCGGGCTTCTATGAAAATGGTACATGCCACTCCTCTTATTTATTAAGTTAGAGTGTAGCCGGGGAAACGAGTGATAAATGGCGATGAGCAAGTGAGAGAAGGCAGGAAAGGTGAGCAAGAGAAGTGGAAGGGGTTGGGCCTGGGGTACCCTAAAAAATGTTGGAGTATATAAAGAATTATGCACATAGATAAGGGATTAATAGACTATTGTGATTTTGGCCATCGTCGGTGTCTTCCTGGGTAGACAACGCAGTCTCGTCACTGTCGAATGATACATTTTCAAGCAAACAATGATACATTTGTCGAATGCATCGGGCAGCTGATAACGAGGTTAAAACAGAACAACGCCATCTCCTTCGCCTCCATCGCTCCATTCGACGACCAGGAGGTTCAGTCACATTACCTTGCCCTTTAGAACAAATACGGGGATGCGATAGACTATGTTAACTTCCAATTCTATGCATGTGATGTGAACCATGGCGGCGGGCGCATGCAGTTAATGAATGACTTATGCTAAGGTATAACCTAATTTAATTGGTTCGAGGAGCTATCAGCTAGGGAAAATAACTGCAATTGAAAAACCTTAATATGCAACGGGCACTATTATTTATAACCTTCCCTTTGTGCTAGACCATTTAGTTGATGGATGTCCGTTATCCCTCCCATGTATACCCCTCAGGGTTTTCATCCAACACCATTGGTGGTCTTCAAGTGATGGATGTCCGTTATCCCTCCCATGTATACCCCTCAGGGTTTTCATCCAACACCATTGGTGGTCTTCAAGTGGAGATCATATGAATTGTTAAAATGAAAAAGCAATTTTCCTTGGCTCTAGAAGAAAAAGTATATTATATACTTTTTCTTATTTACCCCCCCCCAAAAACTATCGTTTAAAGATTCCCCACTGGATTCCCCACCCGGTCATGATCAAATAGTAGGGTCAGGGTTCGAGAGCCGTGTGGGCGAAGCTGAAGCAAGGTGACCATCCTTATGGTATTGTCTCCTTCTATGCTTCTAACTCCTTATAGAGTTGCATAAGAAATCGAATGATGATGGATGAGTCTCATCTTTTAGCTTATATGTATATAATAGAGTCTAACTATTACCTGTGGTTTATGAGCCCATTGTGCATCTTACACTTTGTTCTTTTACAGCGGCTATCAACCTCTCCATCGGATCTGGATCTTCGGCTTCTTCTCGATCTGTCTCGTCATCGGGGTTATTTTTGAAATGGGCAAAGATCACCTATTGAAATCGATCTGTCTGGTCATCGGGGTTATTTTTGAAATGGGTAAAGATCACCTATTGAAATGGGGAAAGTGAAACGTATAGATGGCCAGTCCATGTTTAACAATATGCCCCTTCAAACTTGCTCATAACCAACCCTTCAAACTGGCTCTTAGATTTGGTCAGTGCCTGACACCAAAGGAGGACTACTCAATTACAAACCTTAAAGATAAATTAAGCTTCAGATTTATTTTCTTATTTGTTATGTACGAATCCCATTACTCAATTGTTGCTCTGTGTATTCATTTGTTATGTACGAATCCCATTACTCAATTGTTGCTCTGTGTATTTGAGAATGTTTACTACGCATGTACCGAAGACCTGTATGCAGATTATGCTCCTATTCGTTGCAATTGAGTATTTATGTTGGTAAAAAATGAGAAAGAGATGACATGCTTTCATTGGTTTTATATAGTTTGGTTTTGTTTATGTTATACATATGCATTTCACTTGAAATCTGAGAAAATTTTGCAGTTTAGAGGCTTGTTCCAACAATAGCCCTCAATTATTATGATATGCATATGTTGATGGTATAAATCTATCCTCTGCTGCATACTAGGTTAAAAGTATTGTGATTGTAAAGTGCGAAGGATTGTAACGTGCAGATTTCTATGATTTCTATGAGATGTTTCATGATATTGCTGTGTATTTGAAACTGCATAGTAATATGCAGGGAAACGTTGATAAGCCCCCAATAATTAGAATTCAAAATCGAGAAGTGGATTTGTTGCACTATAGCATATGCCTAATTATATAAACAACATTCGTTTCAAATTACAGTGCATTCATTCTATCTCCAGTTTGTCAGGGACTATGCTGCCATGCAGCACTTGTTAACAGTCAGTGCACTAACTTAACTAGGTGCATCAGATCAGAGATAGAGAGATATGTTGATATTGCACCAGCTTACTCGTTTGGATATACACACATAAATAGAAAAGATAAAGCTTAGCACCATATTAATCTCATCTATGGGGAGCTTAGCACCATATTTATATATGCATTTAGTGAAAAGCAGAGACACACTTGATTGGATATTATTCCATTATCCATGGATCACTTCCTCTGTTATTAACAGAGTCACCGACTGGGTGCATCAGATCAGAGATAGAGAGAGATTTGCCTGTGCTGCTTATAATTCTCTGTTATCTTTCAGAAAGGGCAGTACTCGGCATGATTTTCCATTTGCTCACGGAAGGAGTTTCTCCGTGCAGCCTTGAGAATGGTTTTATCCGCTACAATGAAATAAGCCGAACCGCTGACTGACTCCAATCAAAGACAGACAACACAACATCAACATGCAGTTCATGGGATTTATAACGAGAGATATCAGCCGCATTGACCACATGTATGAGAATGAACATATATCATTGTGCCTTCAAACAAAACACTGTCAACAAACAATTCAGTAGTTGTAGAATCGTTGATCAGAGCATGCATTTATGCTCTGTAATGAAAGCATTTTAGTAAAGCAACTCAATACAATGTAAAAAAAATAATAGATAACTGCAACGAAACATTTGGGGATGGTATGACAGCGATATTTAATTGATTAGTAAGTGACTTACTTGTAGAGATGATAAGTGCAGCATGGTTGAGGTTAGCCCTTGCCCAAGGAATAGCCCTTGCTCCCAATATCTGCAGATTATTTTAAGGCCGCGTTATGCATTAATCCAACCCAGCAGTTAATAACCAGGCTCAGCGACATTATTTGAATTGGTACAGATTGATTGGTGCATTAATAATAAGACTCACTATGGGGATGGCAGAAACTACACATGCAATTGCAGCTGCCTTGGCCCCTGCATTCACTGCTTCTGTATGCATACATACATTCATGAGTTTCATCATGCCCACGAATTGATTATTAATCCAATGTATTTTATTTAGGCATTATGTGAGAGTCCATTGAAATTGAATGAAATGGATTTAGCCACACGATTAGTCATATCCATATCGATTAGTTTAATGTTAATGAGTGAGTGAGAGAGACGAGATTGAGGTAGATCAATTACTTACCCTTGGAGCACTGTTTTGCTCTCAGAATTTTCATGTCATCCTGTTGATTTGAACTCGTCATCTTCTCGTCCGCGGTGCTACAATAATTCCCTCCTCTCACTACTTGAGATCAGACAAAAGTAATTTATGGGAAATGAAGATGAAACTGAATGCTCGATACGGGAAACTAAAACATGCTAGCGGTATACATAGAAAAAACAAGGGAGAGAAAGCAGCAAGCGCGGGATCGAAATCAATGGGCACTGGTGTCAACAAAGTAGGTAGTGGTGTAACAGAAAGAATGAGAATAACATTTTTTGATTTTGAGAGTAAGACTGAGTAGGGAGAATTGTTTGGTCTTGGCTTCTGTTTTCTGTGTACGACTTTTCTCCAAAATATCAATCTCACTGTTCCAACAATAAAATCAAATGCACTTTTTTTTAATTTGATGGGGCAACTACTCCCGATAGCCGCTGATGCCCCCGGGTTTGGATTTGCGCGTGCAATGCATCTGCTTCTCTGCTATTTGTCGCGCGAGTGGGTAACGAATGCCAAAGTGTTTGTCTTGTGAGTGGAGACTGAGAATGACAGAGAAACATGTATGCCTCCGTTTTTTTATTTGCATTCACGTGTATGCAAAATCGCGAGTCCCTGCGTTTTTTTTTCTTTTTCTATCATAATTCATAGACAAATAATGACAAAGGGTTTGAATGACGAAAAACTCAATGCTTCCAAATACGAAACAAGATTTTGTTTCCACATCCCATCATATGCTAATGACCCGGTCCTTAAGACCTTTTCTCATCCATGAATCCTCTATACTTTGTCTCCTCTCTTACCACGGTGTCTCATGTTCTTCGTAAGGTCCTTCAAAAATCCTTTAACACTCATTGTTCACACTCATTTCCATTTTCAATTTCCTCTCCCCTTCGAATTTCATACCCATCCACTTATCTTTCTCTTTCTTTTTCTTTAGCCTTGGAGCACTTTTCTCTTTGACGAGAACAACTATAGTTATTAGCTTTCTCAATGTCCTTGTCCCTTTGGAATTCTTTTCTCATAGATTTTTGTTCCTCTA
>SNQJ01S0294918.1:0-10597 GCA_010110895.2 Picea sitchensis | reverse complement strand
TCCCGGTAAAACTTATGTGTTATGTGTTATTGATATTTCACTTTGTGATTGTGGTTGTGATCGTGGTTTAATTTTCCACAAGAATAATAGTAGAAGCGATTATGTATTTAACAGTGGCGTATAATTGTTAGATCAGGAGAATCGCAGGAATATATTAAGTGTATCGAAATTTCTACAAGGTGTGCGTGGTGTGCACATGCATAATAATGATGTGCGTGGTGTGTGCAATATTTGCAGAGCGCAGAGAAACTTTGTTGGTGTGCGCACAGCGTGGGTATATGTTGTCGCGTGATAGTTTAGTTAATGGCGTGTGCATAGTATTGGTGTGCGGTGGGGGTGTACTAAAATTTGGCATGGTGCAGCACGTAGAAGTAAAATGCGCGCGGAATATTAGCGCGTGACACAAAAACGGCGCACAACAGGTAATAGTGCAAGAACCAAAATTGTGCGGTGGATATTGGCGTGCGACACAAAAGTAGTGTGTGCCAGTTATTGGCGTGACAGAGAAGTAATGTGTAGTTGTTATAGGTCCGCGGAGCATGATTTATGTTGTGGTGTTGTTGCGCATGCTAAATATGGATATACATATTGAAATATGTGCACATGAAGTCATTTGGATGGTGAACAACAACAAAAAAACATCGATTTTCCACAACATTTTATATTGTTTGAACGTCATCTTTTTGCAGTGCATTTTTTAGGCCCTTAACAACGTTTTTAAGTACCCAAAAACCAAGAGAACAGATTGTACCTTAACAAGGTACACTTTTTCTCTGCATCTCAAAAAAAAAAATCTCGGAGAGATCTTTCTAATGGTGTAAATCGTTGGTCAAACAAAGCTTTTATGAGAAAGTTACATCAGAAACATTGGAGGGTAAATTTTAAGACCCAACTAGCTTCAAAGAGCCATAACTTTCTGCTCTAGAATTAGATTGAGGTGCAGGAGAATTCAATGGAAAGATATTGAGCCATAGAAGACAGTCTCAGAACTGAATTAAATTTCTGGGCATTTTAAAAAAAATTAATATGGCAAAGAAGGTACATGTAGCATTCCAGACCAAAAACATGAATTGGTGTAGAACTTCAGCGGGTTGTAACTAGCAGCCCAGAACCCAGAACCCAGAAAAAGGTGAAAATTGGACAGAGTGTCCATAATATGTATATGAAGAAACCGAATTGAGATTCTACAAAAAATCCAAATGAGTAGGTGCGAAAATGCATAATTACAGCGCAGAGTTGCACCAAGTTTGAGTGTAAACAGAAAAATTAATGGGCAATTTTTAAATAGCCATAACTGTTTGCTCAAGACTCGGAATTGAGAATGGGAGAAGGCATTGGAAAGGTCTCGGACAATAGAATATAATTTTCACCCAGAAAATTGATCTGGGAATTCCATTTTGTAGTAAATCAGAAGAAATATTTCTGATATATTATTGAACCAAAATGGTTCTTATTTTTCATGAAATTGTTGAGTCAGTTAACCTGACAAAGTTTTGTTGGCTGGACATTTTGTAGAGTTAACAACAACTAGATCAGATCAGAATCATCACAGATTCCGAAGGAATGGAAGAAGCACATGGGACTTATATCCAGGAATATGAAATCAGAGGGATGGATGTCCATTTGGGCATTGAAGGAACAAACTCCAATGGACATGGATAAGGAAGAGATGAAAACATTCATACGGTAGAGACCATTAAAAATTTGCAGAAGGATTTCCAAAACCATAAAGCTAATAATGAAAGGATTATGAGAGACAAGGAGCAGCAAGATAACTTCAACGTGAAGTTAATGGAGAGCTTGAACATAATAGAAAATAAATTGGATAAGAAGAGTGTCTCAAGTAAATTTGGAAGTCACGGGTCTCCTGATGAGAAAAGAAGAGAAAGAAGTGTTAGCAGACATCATCATCACTCCCCGAGGCATTCCAATAAGAGGGCACACAAAAAATCAAGTCCATCCCTTGTAAGGAAGCATAAGGGGTCTGGGGTGGATGAGATACGAGGAGAGATGAACAAAATCAAACCTCCTACATTTGATGGTGAGCACAAGAAGGATGAAGATGCAAAGACATGGTTGTTGGGCATGACAAAGTNTCCCTACTTTTTCTTTGAATCCTCATCCATATTAAGCACACATATTAATTATTCAATTAAGAAACATATGATGAAAACCAAACCTTTATGAACACAAGATTTTATCGTGGAACCCAACAGGGAAAACCACCAACACTTTTCTCATTAATAAAAAGTTCTTTTACAAAACAGTTTTCAAGCTACAACTTGATGGAGAGACATAACCCAAGTTTCTTCGGCTACAACTAAAGGGATGTTGCCACACCCCATTTACCAGCTACAACTGGAAGGATTCACCCACACCCTCATTCATCAACACCAACTGGTAGGAGGCTTTGACCCCCTGTTTAGTCATCCACAAATGACAAGGAAGCACCAACTCCCTCTGTTCACCAGCACCAACTGGTCGGATGCTTCGACCCCCTGTTTAGTTAGCTACAACTGACAAGGAAGCTCCAACTCTCTCTGCAGGCACCAACCTGCCCTTGCACCACCCAACCACCCTTATTTTATAATGCAATACAATCTCTTATGTCCTTCATTGAATTTGACTCATGCAGCCATTGTTGTAATTTCTACTCGTCTGCTGCAACCTTTGCTTGTATTGTCTTTTGTATCAAGTATTGGATTGCATAATTGTTGCTCTATCTTCTTCTGCTCTTGATCTTCAATAAGACATTGATAGGCACCTTAGAACAAATAGTTCTTCATCTTGGACTCTGCTCTTATTTTTTTTATCTTCTAATATGAACCACAGAGACACATTCTTCTCACCACTTTTTCTTGTTTATATAATCTTCAAACAGGTGTGAAATTTAAAACATCGTGTCCCTTTATTTGAACCATTGTACCTTTTCATTTAAAATGATAATCTAAAATTTAATTAATATCATTTTTCCTTTTTATTCTTTATTTATATTTTCACGATTTAATTCTCTTTTAATGATGACTGTGTATTGGTTCATTTTTGTTTGTCACGAGTTGATCACATTTTAATTATCTTTACCATGAATACCTTTCATAAATTGATCACAACATGGATCAATTTTATCCTTTATACTTGTTCACGGATCTCCGTTAATTTCACAGAGACCAGATACTATGGAGGCACTTCCTTCAAGCCATTTCATATAACCTTGCGTCACAGGACCACGAGCTATAACAACTATAGGGACATATTATTATTTCCTTTAAAAACTCTTTATAGCATATGACCAACAGTGGTGACCTCACGTTAGGTGAGACGAGTGTATGAGCGCTTTACCAAATTAACGTTCACGATTCATTCTCCCGATGAGATGGACGGTTGATGGGATTTCGACGTTTAGACATTTGAGTCTTCGTGACTTCACACTTTACTAAACTCACGATCATGAAATTGTCGGTCAGATCGGACATGTCATATTCTCCACAAAGATGGACGGTCGTTGGTTCCTCAACATTTTGCTCATCAAGTCTCATGACCTCCAACAACTCGAAAAATTCCAATTAGGATATCGCCGAAATGATCGGACGGCTCACATTTGTTTTGCGAAGACAGATCAATGGTTTATATTTGATCCTTATATTCCTTAATCCAATGGCCAGGGCTTAATCAAGTGTTGAGATGGATGGCTATCGAGATTTTAGCACTTTTCCCTTCGAATCTTCATGACCTCCAACTCTTCAAAACTCCAAAGTTGTCAATCTACTGACACGTGTCCCTTTAGCAATTTCGGTGTTTGGGACTTCGAGATATTAGAGTATTTGCTTGCTATGAAAACTCCCAAAGTAGAAACTCCCAACGTGACATAAACCACGTCACTTGATGACTTGGCACATGCCAAGTAGCTGCCATGTGTCACTCTGATTCGTGACTTACATGTGCCTGAAATGCCAATTTCAACTTGACACATGTCACTTTCTGACTGAGCCACGTGTCCTTGCTGACGCGCTCTGCTGACATGTATGTCATTGACATCACTCAAGATGACATGGACCTCGATACGTGTCTTCCTTATTTACTTCATAGCTTCGACTTTCGGGGTTTTGAACACCTCTCATCGTTGATTCTCCGAATCACAAATCCCCAATTCCCGAGTTCGTTAATCTTGTGCCACATGATCACCTTTGAACTGACGGCTAGGATATATTTGGTATTTCGGATTTCATGCAACACTGTCTTTGACTTTTCCTGATCTGTGAGTCAACAAAATTCCAATCACTTGCCACGTGTCCTCTTGATCCAACAGATCAGATCATTTTGTTGCTTTGGAGTGTTAACTAACTCCTGGGCTTATCCTCCTTGCAACTTGCGTTATTGATATCTGCATTTGCTATCTTCTTGTTGAATGATATACTGTTGACATCAATGACAATGTCATCTGTCATTTAACAACAGATCATCACTTCAACTGTTGACATCAATGACAACATCTGATGTAATTCATCATTACAGATCATCACTTCGACTGTTGACATCAATGACAGTATTTCCAACAACCTCCCCCTTTGTCATTGAGGTCAACACACTAACTTCATATACAAAAATCCCCCTGTGTTGATGATTTCCTTTTATGAAGTTTTCCTTTATATGAAGTTTCTCTCCCCCTTTGACATCAATGGCAAAGGGTTTCTTCTCTTATGATCTGTCAATATAATTACTTTTCTGATCATTGGTAAAGCTTTTTATGTTATTGAATAGACTAAACTTGGGTAACTCTTCCTACAGACATGTTCTGCCAGTCATAGTTGAATGACTCCCCCTGTCAATATGTTCTCTCTCTGCTTCTGACTATTCTCCCCCCTTTGTTTCTGAAAAGGTAGCTCTTCCAAAACAGGGTTCACAAAGAGTTTTACTAGTATTAATCTTGAGTTGACCTCTGTTCAATATGAGTACTAATGTGCTTACCAACTTTCCTCCAATATCAATACTAATTGATGGAATATCCATCAAATAATTTTCTTCATTAAGCATAGTCTTTGCAACTTTCTTGGACAAAGATCACTTTTTTTTCTTTTTTCTTTTTTTCTTTTGGAAGGAGTTTCAGTGTACCATTTAAAATAGGATTGAAATATTTCTAATGTAACCATCACTCAATTCTTTTTGTTGTTCTACCATTGGAGATTCATCATCAATGTCATTATTATGTGCACCAGAAGCTTCTTTATTCTTGTCTTGAGAATATTCCTTATTAGTAGTTTCATCCTCCAAACTCCTATCATTAACTTCATCAGTTTCAGGAACAATATTTTCCTCATCTTTCTTATTTGGTAGTTGGGATTTTATTTTCCATGTCTTCTTATTTACTCTTGTTGTCATATTATGTGAAGCATTTATTATTGACTATCTTCTTGAGTTCCAACAGTCATGGGCTTTGTGACCATATCTACCACAACTGTAGCATCTCATAGTGTAACAATGTGCAGCAATATGTCCAACATGATTGCAGTTCCAACATCTTATACTGTTGTTGAACCCACCAAATTGTTTTCTTCCATGATGCCTACAATCCAACGCTTTATGACCATATTCATTACAAGAAAAACAATGACCTTTAAAGACACTCTTGTACCTTCTTTGATTCATCCATGAAGGTGTCTCTCTTATGAACTTGCTTTGAGGTGTATGAGTAGCTTTTGGATGTCTTCCTTGATCTGATCTTCTAAGTTTTGTAGTGTTTCTTTTACTCTTTGAGCATGAAGAACCCACATCATATTTGTTTTCCCTTTTTATAAAAGAAAGACTTACATTAGACCTGTCTTCACTTTTTACAAATGAAGGACTTGCATCAGGTTTCTTGAGATTACTAATTTCTTCCTTGTTGTGGCCAAGACCAGTTTTTTCATATGATGATCTCTGACTATCCAAGATCTTATCCAGGGTCATGGAGTTGTTCAAGAATTTGATTTGGGTGTCTAACTTCTCAACCTTCTTTCTAAGATTCACAATTTATGCTTCCATCTTATGAAAAGATTCTTCCTTTTCGTCCAACTGGTTCCTTACTACCTCTTCTCTCCTTTTGGCTTCTTCAAGTTTGATTTTAAGATTGATATAGTTTTCCCTTATTTCTTTTAGATCTGGAAGGTTTTTGCTTGAGACATCATCTTCCTTCTTTTCTTCTTTTTCTTGTCTGATTTCATTTTTCAGTCTCTTGATCTCCTCTTCTTTCTCTTCTAACTGATTGTCCTTCTCATATATTATCTTTTTACTGTCCTTGAGCATTTTCTTTATTTCCAAGACATGCTTTTGACTCTTTTCAAGAAATTCTTGAGTGTAGTCATGAAGATAGCTATAGTCTAATTCATTATGGTGATAGAGGTATTCAGAGAGACTCCAATCAACCTTTTATTTGGCCTTTGATAGTTTTTCTTCTTCTTCTTCCATGGGATAGATGCTAACATAACATTTTGTTATTGTATTTGAATCTTCTTCTCTACTTGCAGGGGATAATTCAATATCAACATTATTGCAATCAGAAGATTGTGGAGAGTCTTTACCTTTATTGATGGTCAAGTCTTCTCTTTTGATTTGATACATCTTCTTGGGAGGATGAGAAGATTCTTTGGAGGTATCATCACTAGACATGTCATCTTCAATATCAATCTGAGTAATAGGACTTGATCCTTTAATTATGTGTGCATGGTCATATCTATTCGAGGGATATCTTTGTAGACTGAGAACTTTATTAAGGGCTTTAGTCCCTTTCTTTAATTTTTCAACAGTCTTAAGTTGATCCTTTAGTTGTTTACACCTTTGTTTATATTTTCTCAGTTCATCCAAAGAACTTTCAAGCTCAGCTTCCATATTGATTGCTGCTTCAAATTCTGAGTATTCTTCAAAAGAATCTGCATCACTAGAATTGTTGTAGACTGAACTTTGTTCTGATTGAAATGCTTCATTTGACTTCTCATATGAGTAGAGGTATTTTAATTTTTCCCAGAGTTCTTTTGCAGAGTTACATTCACCTATCTTCTCTTTGATATCATCAGGTAATCCATCAAGGATTGTATTCATTGCCATTGAGTTAATTTTCTTGGCTTTCTTTTGAGCCGGAGTCCTTACTCTATTTGGTGGGAAATAATCAGAGATCAATGAATTCCATACATCATATCCCAATGCCTTTAGATGACTTTCCATTCTTGTACTCCAAAATATGTATTCTTCTTTTCTAAGTATTGGAGTTCCATTCTTATTGTAAATATTTTTTCCATCCATGTGTGCTTAATTTGATCTTCCTTTCAGTTTGTTAGACTGTGCTTAAAGGAACCTTCGATCTGATACCAATTGATGGAATATCCAGCAATATTGAGAGGGGGGGGTGAATCAATCTTGCCTACTTTTTCTTTGAATCTTCATCCATATTAAGCACACATATTAATTATTCAATTAAGAAACATATGATGAACAACAAACCTTTATGAACACAAGATCTTATCGTGGAACCCAACAGGGAAAACCACCAATTATTTTCTCCTTAATAAAAAGTTATTTTACAAAACTGTTTTTAAGTTACAACTTGATAGAGAGACATTCCCCAAGTTTCTTCAGCTACAACTGAAGGGATGTTGCCACACCCCATTTACCATCTACAACTGGAAGGATGCACCCACATCCTCATTCATCAGCACCAACTGGTAGGAGGCTTCGACCCCTGTTTAGTCAGCCACAACTGACAAGGAAGCACCAACTCCCTCTATTCACTAGCACCAACTGGTTGGAGGCTTCGACCCCCTGTTTAGTCAACTAAAACTGACAAGGAAGCTCCAACTCTCTCTGCAGGCACCAACCTACCCTTGCACCACCCAACCACCCTTATTTTATAATGCAATACAATCTCTTCTATACTTCACTGAATTTGACTCATGCAGCCATTGTTGTAATTTCTACTCATCTGCTACAACCTTTGCTTGTATGGTCTTCTGTATCAAGTATTGGATTGCATAATTGTTGCTCTATCTTCTTCTGCTCTTGATCTTCAATAAGACATTGGCAGGCACCTTAGAACAAATAGTTCTTCATCTTGGACTCTGCTCTTGTTATTTTTATCTTCTAATATGAACCACAGAGACACATTCTTGTCACCACTTTTTCTCATTTATATAATCTTCAAATAGGTGTGAAATTTAAAACATTGTGTCCCTTTATTTGAACCATTGTACCTTTTCATTTAAAAAGATAATCTAAACTATAATTAATATCATTTTTCCTTTTTATTCTTTATTTATATTTTCATGGTTTAATTCTCTTTTAATAATGACTGTGTATCGGTTCATTTTTGTTTGTCATGAGTTGATCACATTTTAATTATCTTTACCGTGAATACCTTTCATAAATTGATCACAACATGGATCAATTTTATCCTTTATACTTGTTCATGGATCTCCATTAATTTCACAGAGACTAGATACTATGGAGGCGCTTCCTTCAAGCCATTTCATATAACCTTGCATCACAGGACCACGAGCTATAACAACTATAGCGACATATTATTATTTCCTTTAAAAACTCTTTATATCATATGACCAACGACAGTGACCTCACGTTAGGTGAGACGAGTGTATGAGTGTTTTACTAAATCAACGGTCATGATTAATTCTCCCAATGAGATGGATGACTGACAAGATTTCGACGTTTAGACATTCGAGTCTTCATGACTTCACACTTTACTAAACTCAGGATCATGAAATTGTCGGTCAGATCATATTCTCCATGAAGATGGACGGTCATTGGTTCTTCAACATTTTGCTGATCGGATCTCATGACCTCTAACAGCTCGAAAAATCCCGATTAGGATATCGCTGAAATGATCGAACGACTCACATTTGTTTTTCAAAGACAGATCAATGGTTTATATTTGATCCTTATATTCCTCAATCCAACGGTTGGGGTTTAATCAAGCATTGAGATGGATGGATTTCGAGATTTCGGCACTTTGCCCTTCGAATCTTCATGACCTACAACTCTTCAAAACTCCGAAGTTGTCAATCTACCGACGCGTGTCCCTTTCACAATTTCGACGTTCGGGACTTCGAGATATTATAGTATTTGCTTGCTATGCAAAACTCCCGAAGTAGAAACTCTCGACGTGACGTAAACCATGTCACTTGATGACTTGGCACGTGCCGAGTAGCTGCCACGTGTCACTCTGATTCGTGACTTGCATGTGCCTGAAATGCCAATTTCAACTTGACACTTGTCACTTTCTGACTAAGCCACATGTCCATGTTGACGTGTTCTTCTGACATGTTTGTCATTGAAATCACTCAACATGACGTGGACCTCGATACATGTCTTCCTCCTTGACTTCGGAGCTTCAGCTTTTGGGGTTTTGAACACCTCTTGTTGCTAATTCTCTGAATCACAAATCCTCGATTCCCGAGTGAGTTAATCTTGTGCCATGTGCTTTCCTTCCAACCGACGGCTAGGATATATTCAGTATTTCGAATTTCGCGAGTTCATGCAACACTGTCTTTGACTTTTCCTGATCTGTGAGTCAGCAAAATTCCAATAACTTGCCACATGTCCTCTTGATCCAATGGATCAGATCATTTCGTTGCTTTGGAGTGTTAACTAACTCCTGCACTTATCCTCCTTGCAGCTTGCGTTATTGATCTCTGCATTTGCTATCTTCTTGTTGACTGATATACTGTTGACATCAATGAAAATGTCATCTTTCATTTAACAATAGATCATCACTTCAACTATTGACATCAATGACAAAATCATCTGATGTAAATTCATCCTTACAGATCATCACTTCGATTGTTGACATCAATGAAAATATTTCCAACAAGTAGAATTGTCATCTATCAACTCAAGGGAAAGGCATCCACATCCATGTGGTGGTATTAGCTTGTGTAGGTGCAACACATTAAAGAGAAAAGTGCTACTTGGATGGAATTAAAGAAGTATTTTGAAAAGAAATACTTGACTAAGAGATATTATTGTTATAATATAATGGATGTGTTCATTTTACCATTGGCATTATCACTATTATCACCCAACCATAGGCCGAAGCCACCCTCTGAGCACCTTAAACTTGACAGAGAATCACTCCGGAAGCAAACCCTAGGCTAGATAGCGAAACAAAGGGTAGTGCATCTTTCCCCAAGGATAGCGCACCAACAAGAGTTGATCAGATAGTCCAAACCCTAGCCAAGAGATAGTCCAAGCCAAAACCGATCTGCTAGCTGCAGCAACTGCAATGACAGCTCTCCTCAAACCTGTGCACAAAACTGGGCACTGCAGTGCGCACAAGTGCTACTCTGTGATTCTGAGACTGGCCTCCTGTATTTGTAGAAATTATGGCTAACTGCCTAGGCCGACTTCTCATTCTGGGTATCTATTTGTTCAATATATATTATTTCTTCTTGCCGACTTCTTCTCTTGGAGGCTAATAACCTAATATAAATTATCTTCTTGAGCCAACAAGTCTCCTAGGTTTATTAGCCAACTCATTAGGGTTTCTTCTTGCTTCCAGGAGTATTCTATTCTCGTCAAGTTTACACGTGAAGGTAAATACCTCCCGCAGCTACCATAA
>SNQJ01S0294916.1:0-10597 GCA_010110895.2 Picea sitchensis | reverse complement strand
GAGAGAAGAATAATGTGAGATATTTTTTAAGAGAGTTTGGAGAGGAAAGTGAGCAGCAAGAGTTGACACATTTCCCAAGAGAACTTGGACACAAATCCCAAGGAGGAATTTTCTGTTTTGTAGTGCCGTTGATTTATTTGTTGAATAGGTCGTACTGTACGGGTCCGTACAGGCCGTACAGCAGAAAACATTGGCACGGAAATCGAGGCAAGAGGTGGCATGATTTTCGAGGCAATTTTTTGAGTTTTCTGAAGGAGGTCACTCATATGGACAACAAGGTACAGCAGTCTATTGTGGGCACTTTTCCCAAGGTGTTATTTCAGAAAATCCGTACAGCTGTACGGACTGTGGCACGGAAATCAAGGCAGATTTTGGTGGGACAGATTTTGTGTTGTAAGTGGTTTTTCTCTTGGCTGGAAATGTACTGTGGCTGCTGATAAATCTTTCCTAAAACTAATAGAATCTCTCTCTCTTTGGGTTTCCTCACATTCGGGTTTTCCCTGGCATTTGCCTAAATTTCTGAGTTATTCATGGGTGATTGAATGCTGCTCATTGTGTTTATTTCCACTACATAATTACTTAGCAATGTGTATTTCTGCTTATGGAAATTTCTGAATGTGGGTTTTAGACATTTCAGAGTTCATGCAAGACAGTTATCTCTAGGTTGCTAAGTGTATGACAGAATATTAGCTTGCCGATTTTTGTCATTAAAATTTACAAGTCCAAGATCAGGTTACTACGGAAGCCTCGGATCACATGATGTGTTGGACAGTGAGTCTTGGGTCAAACACCATCGGACGTAGTGGCAATAGTATCCTCCAACAACTTCAACTCAGACACACACCCTGAAGGCAGCAGATTGATGGTCTGAATAGAAAGGATGGAGGTCTCACCTTGCAACAAACTTGGACCGCTGTATCAGCTCTCAGATACACCACAAAACCTACTTGCATAACCTCATCTACTGGCAGTAGAGATGTATAGTTGGTAGATGGCTGACACATCTTCTTAGATTGGGGTAGACCCGTCAACAGGAACAAGTGTTGTTTCTTCTAGGCAGTGTTGCAAACATCGGCATCGGCAAAATATCACCAAGGGTCTGAAAATAAAAATATCGGCAACATCGGGAAAAATATCGGAAAATATCGTAAGAATGAAAAACAATGTTGTAAGAATGAAAATATCGGAAAATATCGCCGACCCTGATTTTGAAGATAATATCTAACATCGAGATGTTGGTAATACTGCTAGGACCAGCACGAGAAAAATTGCAGGATTCACTAGTGTGGAAAAGCATCTTCATGGAGCAGCCCTGGTACAATTGTGGAAGGACTGTCGGAAGTTGAAAAAGGACAGGCATGCAAATCCAGTCAGGCTATTGTTAGTAGGGAAAGAAAAGAAATAGAAATTACCCTCGAATTTTCACATATCCTATATCTAATGACATTCAAAAATTACACCGACATGCTAACAATAACTTGCATCACTTGCATGAAACCATATTATTTAATCCAACTTCCAGAAATTGGAAAAACTATTCAAAATTAAATGCAAAAAAGAAAATTGTTGAAAGAACTATAGTTTTTATTCCTATTTATATATTTCTATTTTGAAATAATCAAAGATATCTCTCAATCTTAGCTGGAAAAGAAATAAGACAGACTTAAATATGACCCAAAAGCTTTAAAATATCCTATAATCTCAATAAACAAAAATGCACAAGAATCTTGACCAGAACTTACATCACTATTCTTGTAGTAACAAAACATTATGTAGACTAGCATTCATACTTCAAGCATATGTTAAAATCAAGAATGAAATCATAGTATGGTTTTGCATGAGCCAGTTTATAAATATCGATTCAATCCATACTAATTTTGATCTAAGCAGTCCTCTGCTTACCGAATTCATCAACTGCAAAATACATGCTACCAGAAGAAAAAAACCTAACAATAATTTGTATCACTATTCTTAGTCTTATGAAACCATATTATTCAATCCAACTTCCATAAATTGGAAAAACTATTCAAAATTAAATGCAAAAAAACAAACTGCTGAAATAAATATATTTTTTATTCTTGTTTATATTTTTTCTATTTCGAAATAATTAAAGATATCTCTCAATCTTAGCTGGAAAAGAAATAAGACACTTAGATATGACCCAAAAGCATTAAAATATCCTATAATCTCAATAAACAAAAATGCACACGAATCTTGACCAGAACTTACATCGCTATTCGTGTAGTGACAAAACATGATGTAAACTAACATGCATACTTCAAACATATGTTAAAATCAAGAATGAAATGATAGTATGATGTTGGAAAGTTTTCTGGATAAAAACTGTGAACACAGTTTTTATCCAGAAAACTTTCCAACATTATGGCTAACTGTGGAAACCTGCATACTTAGATGATGGTATGAGTTTTGCAAGAGTCAGTTCACAAATATTGATTCAATCCATACAAATATTGTTCTAAAAAGTCCTCTGCTTACCAAATTCATCAACTCCAGAATAGATGCTATCAGAAGAAAGAAGCCTCGCACTAATTGTCATAGACCTTGATCGCAATATAGAATCCACAGCACTATTACTGAAAATGCATACACAATGTCCTGCTTATCAATGGTTCAAAATTACCCAGATATGGGACATATTTGCAGATATAGAAAAATCAAACCCTCCATATACAAGGGTTTCAAATGTTGTAAGCTAAAGTTTTACCTTATGGTAGCAGCTAATCGCTGAAGCAAGCTTTTTGTTAAGAGAAACTTTGCAGCAATTGGAGTTGCTACTATCTGTAAAGACATTAACAAAGTGAAGACTATCAAGGTAATATTGAAAGCTTGATTTGAAAATGATTTGGAAATGCGCAATAAGAAGAACCCAATGTAACAGTGGAAATTCTCAGGCTGAGAAGAATATAAAACAGGCAGAAAAGTTTCTTGTATAGACTATCCAGTTCATGCAGTGACATCACTCTATATTTAATGTTTACGACTTGAGTTACAACAGGCCTGTCGTTGCTCTGTTTAAACTTCAAATAAATCTAACAGATAAACCAGAACTAAAATGCAATGAAATAGTTAATTTGGAAAATAATCAATAACAATATAAGTCGAAAATGATAAATGTTGATTTAAAGGGTTCATCAGAAGCAGTAAGAACGTGAGGCAATGAAAAGTACTAATAATTTTAAGCTTAGATACATTCCATATTCGATTGTAATCAGTGGTTACATTGTCCACACAACTAGAATAAATGGTCACTTTGAAATACATGCACAGAAACATACATGTAAAAACTACTAGTGAAAGTCAATATTCTTGTGTTCATAATTATCCTTTAGGTTAGATGTCCCATCTTTATAATCTTAAATGCATATAATTCCAGCACTAATGAAAAAACAGGCCACTAGCATGAAAGTCTTAATTATGTGATTGTACACAAGTAAACCGCATACCAGTCAGTTGAAACAAAAGAATCACAAAGCAATATATATTACACCCATTGGAGAAAAAAAATATATTCTATCATGATCCTATTTAACGTAAAATCTAAGTATATTCTCTCATTACCCAATTTATGGAAGTTCATGCAATGATTGTTTCCATCTCTACCTAATGCAAGTGCTTCTTATTCTCTTTAATAGATGATTTCCTCGGCATTTTGAAACCCAAAAAGGCTGAACTTTGACAGTTTAGCTAACAAAAGATAAGTGGTGCAATTTACGTACTCAGCTAGAAGACCATCCAGTAGCAAAATGAATCTAGAAAATCTCTCAAAAGGTTTGTTAGCATCCACAATATATCCTTTGTCATAAACAGATAAATGCCAACATTCTTAAACAGTATTATTATACTATGCTTTCAGGGTTTATATTTTCCTTAGAAAGATGAAGCCTAAAAAACATACTAGTCTACCTTTCTATGGAAAACAAAACCGTCTTGCATCCAACAGTAATATCTCAATCACACTGCACCTCATTTAAGAATATTTGCAATCTAGATAGGTTGCTCTCTATGTACCTCATATAGAACTTCCAAGACATTCAATGTAGCAAGCATATCAGTTGTGCCGTTAAGTTCTTGTTCAAACATGCCTAGAAGACCTGATTGGTGAACTGCAGTAGCTGCCTCATCTGAGATACCAAATAGTGCAGCAATAATAGCCAAAATTCGAATGCGCACCTGAGAAATGCATATATAGATCAGAGAATAATGAACAAAGTCAAAACAACAAGTAGAGGTTGTTAAAGTAATAACATGAAAATAAATACATGTTAGTGGTTTGCTACAGGTGACCAATTAGACATTGAATGTAAGGTGACAAGTTCAGCAGTTAAACCACCATAACAGAATATAGTGTTACAAACTAAGTCACCGGAAGGCTGACACAATGACATGAAGGACACGAAAATACGAGTATTTGACACGTGACACGGCGACCCCAGAAACAAAACACGGAAACAAAAATGAAATATAGACAAAGATTCATATTTTGTTAGAAACAAGAAGATTTACATGATACAAAACATGTAACATAGTACATTGTAACATCAATGATGATCAAATGACAAACACTAGACACACAAGACATTAGAACCATAGGGTGCAGCATTCTCAATCTCATTAAGTCATCAAAATCAAAATGTATTACAATGTAGATAGACACTGAGTTAGAGTCACTGAAGTCCAATACTATAGGTGGGAATGCCAATGGCAAATACAAAATAGCCATAGGGTAGATACTAAAACCGTAGATGGAAGAATCTCATAGCTCATGAGTCCTCCATGTCAAAATCATCAAGATAAGCATCACTACCACTGCTCTCTCCTCCATCCTCCTCCTCCTCTATATCCAATGCAATTTGTGCATTTGTTGATGTGGAGGATGACCCCTCAAGAGGATCACCATCATTAAAAGTGACCAGCTCTAGCATTGGTTCATTAAGATCCAAGTTGGCTAATGCCAACTCAACATTGTTGCCCAAACCCATATCATCAGGAAACACATTCCACACCTTTGTCTTTCCCTTCAACCACTCTTCTCTCTGCCTGCAAATAAGACAAAGGTTGGTGTGCACATACACCACTAAGTCGCCTGACATGATAACAAAGAGAAGAGGTCAACAAAAGAGTTTAGACTTCAGTGAAGGGTACACTTTTACTGGGGGCGTGACAAAAGAGTTCAACAATCAATGCCACCAACAATGAGGTACATAAAGGGCTTGGTGCCCTTGATTAAATCCCAGTTCCATACCCTCATACATGATAGAATCCAATGGAAACAGTGCAATCCTGCCAATCTTGAAATCCGTTGAGTCTACTGAATTTTGAATGGGACATGTATATCCAATGTAATTTGTGCATTTGTTGATGTGGAGGATGACCCCTCAAGAGGATCACTATCATTAAAAGTGACCAGCTCTAGCATTGGTTCATTAAGATCCAAGTTGGCTAATGCCAACTCCAACATTGTTGCCCAAACCCATATCATCGAAACACATTCCACACCTTTGTCTTTCAACCACTCTTCTCTCTCAGCCTGCAATAAGACAAAGGTTGGTGTGCACATACACCACTAAGTCACTGAAGACATGATAACAAAGAGAAGAGGTCAACAAAAGAGTTTAGACTTCAAAGGAAGCACTCATCAAGGACAAAATAGTTTAACAATCAATGCCACCAACAATGAGGGTACATAAAGGGCTTGGTGCCCTTTATTAAATGCCAGTTCCATACCCCTCATACATGATAGAATCCAATGGAAACAATGCAATTCTGCCAAACTTAAAATTCTGAAAATCGTTAAGTCTACTGAATTTTGAATGGGACATGTTATCCACCAAGTTTCACTAAGATGGACTTCCAACGATGAGTCACAAAGTTTGAACCTCACTTGTTCAAAATTCAGAGTTCAAGTACCAAATTGGCAAGTATGGTCCTTTTCTCAACTCTACCACATTTCCATAAACTGCGGGAATTGTAATAAAATGACTTTAAGTATGTGATTTTGTAAAAGGCTTAGCCACCCAAGGATTAGACAATATTACTTTACTCTAGAGTGTTTTTTACTTGCTAATTATATTTTGCTCTTTAAGGATTTATAATTTTCGAAGTTTTTTCACTCAATAACCTCCAAAGATGGAGTAATTGTACTAGCAAATATGACTTGGGGGGTGTTTTAAGTCTAGATTTCTATGTATATAACCATGCTAAGAATTATCCTAGAGTCTCATGGAAATGTTCTAAGTCCCCCAGATTATTTAATTTTTCGATAATAAAAATTCCGTGAAACGAATATTTTAATTCCCATTTTGCTTATGTATTGCAAGTGGCACTAGGAGGCATTATATACCTTGTGGGGTGCCTTACTTGGACCTAGAGCACCCACTTTACCTATGTACCCATTTTTGTGAGTAAAACTAGTGATTTTAATCATGTTAATTTTCCTCACAAAAGTCAAAAAAGACATAAAGAATCAGCAACTGTTATTTTTTAGCAAACTTGTCAGAAACATGTTTCGAGTCAAATAAAGCCTAGAAGGCTATGTGGCACTTGATGGGCGAGTTCTATTGGGTGAGACTCAAGCTAAGTTGCAGCCATCTCTTATTTAGAACATGTGGGAAAAGGGAAGTGCACCCCTCTTGGAGAGATGGTGCATTCTAGAGAGATGCCACCCTCTCTCTTAGAGAGGTGGCTTCTCTCCCACTCTCCACTTGGCTTTCATTTGATTGTTGGGAGAGGTGGCAACCAAGTGATCAACACTTGGTCACCTCCCTCTCACATGTGGTGTGCCCCCTGCCTCCACTTGGTGTGCCCTTTCTCATTGGGAACTCCACCCAATTTGTTATAAAACCAAGCACTCACCCCTCATTCAAAAAAAAGGACAAGTGGCAAGGGAATGCGGTGAGGACAATTGGTAGCAAGCTCCAACATCCACATCCAATTGCTAATTTGGAAGGAGATACACATCCAGTGCCTAATTCAAAAAGGAGTTGCATTCTTATGCACATCAAGTTGCTAATTTGGAAAGAAACTTGCATGTTCATGTACACATAGCTCTATTGGAGGAAAAGCACCTTCACTGAATTGGATTTTTCCTAAAGCAACAACTAGCTTGGACTATATAGACATCCTTTTCAAAAGGAAAGGACTTCACTTAGATAGGTTTGTAGAAATATCAAGAATTGGCAATTAATGCAATTCTGAAATTTCACCTCATTTACTTGAGGTTTCCCAAATCTAACCCCTGTGAACATTCAGCCTTAGGGCTGATTTGAAATATAAATTACAGCAGTAATATCTCACTTCCCTTCAACCCAATTTCACCCAGCAGTCCAAAAAAATAAATACCATATGAGTATACTTCAATACCACAATGCTACAGCCCTTTCTTCAAAACAATATGATTACATTTCTTGCTGGATCGTCTACTGCTGTAGCTAAAATAACATGCTTCCTCAAATACCATGAGATGTAGGTGCCTAAACATGTATAACATCTTTTGCAATTGGAGTTTAAACCTTAGTAACAGCTTGTCCAGGAAACTCATGGTTCAGTAGACATTCATTCTTTGTATGATCGACCCTCCAAAATTTGAAATAACTATAACCTCATATAAATTGAATTGCACCAATACCACCAGATCTCCTAGTGAAAAATGCTTGACATTTACAACTGCACGTTTGGAGATGTGCCAAAGTTAGCACATATTCATTTTCAAGCACTCCAAATCAATATTGTTGATTTTACTAGAAGTATGCCAATCTAACAAAACTCTCTAGTTTAGAATCAACCCAAGCATATGCAGAACATTAATAGCAGCACTAGCCCTTGTAATTTCTCTCACAATGTGAAAAATAATTGCACATGCATTTTCAAGACACCCCTCCTCCTTCAGGTGGACAGTATACCTAATATAATCAACAACCCTTCACCAATCTTGTCAAGCCATGTAAAATGCATAAGGGAGCTTGTAAGGATTTGGTTTTGCAGTGATATCTGAATATTTTGCCTCAAAAAGTTGCCCAGATTAGAACTGTGCTGTAGCTGCTAATAAGGATCCCAAAATGTCATACTGCCTCAAAATTGTATTGCCATAAAAATGCATAAATCACTGCCATGCTTAAACTGACCAAAAATTCTGACTTGATAAGGCCAAAGGTTTTAGTGCTTGGTTGTTTATCAAATATCCTCTCTTCAATAATCAGATTACTTCATCATATCATTGTGATCTCATCATATCAATAACACTACCAGCATCATGAAAATAACCATAGCATCTAAGAGCATGTTACGTAAGCATTTAATCAAGGCAGCCAACCACCATCTTAAGCAAAAACAGAAGCAATTACCCACCAACCATCAAGAGCACCACGTGATCCCTCAAGGGAGAGAACTATGCTCAATCACATCAAGCCCAGAAAATTTCCTGTTAGTCACTCCTGCACATACCCTTACCACCCGTCATATGAGGGGTAACAGACGGCATCAACCTGGAGTACGTCAAGTATGCAATAACTTGTCTGTGTGCTTGATGTTGAATGTAATGGCCATTATCTATATTCTCTCTTCTCGTTGAAGGTGATGCACTTCGTTGTTGCTCATCCTCTATGCACTTTCTCTCACCAACATTCAGTGCCATTATTTATTTATAGATGACACCTTAAAAGTTAACAGTTCTGAAGGTATTAAAGTTTTAAACTCTGTGGCAGACAATGCCAGCAACACAGTAGTTTTCAGGAATCTGCTAGGTACATTACTATTCAGAAGTTTAATAGCAGAGAAAAGGGCATATAATAGAAACTTCTTGAGAAGTTACATCTGGATTGAGGTGAAAAAATAGGGGAACCAAGACTGTGACATCGAAACCCAAGTTTGATAGTAGTTAATATTAGATCTGTATTAGAAAGCCATAACAGAAATGGCAACATATCTCTATGCAGAAAACTTCATCCGCAAAAATGCAATAGCAGACCATGAGGACATTCTTTTCTTTAGATTCATCTCAAAGATCTGCTGCAGCTATGAAGCTGAAGAAGAGATTTCTCCATGAGGAATACAAGAGACAGCCTTTGATATTCCTTCTGTATTGTTCATATTGAATTCTTGAGCACACAGTGATTCAATATGCAAACACAATATAGTGGAACCTTACAGTTGTGTTATGGGTTCTGTTTCCCTTGAGGGTAACTACCTTTAGAGACACACTTGCTTCAGTGTGATGATGCTGCATTGATCAGCTCACTTGCTCATCCCTTCAGATTCAGACTTGTCCTTCCACTTGGTCCATCAGATACACATGATTTCTTGACAGCTCTACAGTGGTATCTCAGCTCCTATGCCCTTCATCTTATATGTGCTTTTCAGATGGTACTCCATGATCACTTAATTTCAGTTCATGTGCTATGGTTTCATGCATACTTTCTTAGAAATGGTATGTTGGTTTCTAACCTTGTTGTGAAAGTGATGCACATTGATATGACCTGGTAAAAAAATTTAACATTAAATGCTTTATTATTTTGTCTCGCATTAGCATGGATGGACATAATTACCCTTAGGAAGGTGTGTCACGTCCTAGGCCACTTAGTATTACTAGTGTTGCAAGTTGAATAACATAACCTGTTGAGATTTGGGTACCGTGGAAAGTGGTCCCCTTGAGTTATTGAGTGTCTAACTCAAAGGGGGAAATATTTGACCCTCACCACTTTACTTTATGTTATAAAGTCACTTTGACTTTATAACATCATTAATGACAAAGTACTTTAAGTTATAAAGTCACATTGACTTTATAAAGTCATTAATGGAAAAGTAACTTGAGAGATTTGAGTGAAGGAGAAGAGAGGAGAAGGAGAGAATTTGGAGGAAGCGCACCATAGAAGAGGGGGACATAAGCTTTGAGGTTGAGTATTCCTTTGAGGACTTGCACACATGCTTGAGGAAGGGCGCACTAGTGTTAACTTTTAAGGGCGTGTTATCGCACAGATTGTAGGTCGCACTAGAGCCTTGTGCGATTTCAACCAATGGACAACACACCGGGACAAGACCCATTGCACCTCAGAAAGCTACTTGGTGAGAGACCAAGTTGAGGATCTTGGTGAGATGTTGAGATCCAGGTACTCTTGGTGAGATACCAAGAGGGGGAGACTCTTGGTGAGATGCCAAGAGAGTGACCTTTGGTGAGATGCCAAGAGTAGTGACCGTTGGCGAGATGCCAGGACATAGAAATCCTTGGTGGGAGACCAAGGTGGAGATCTTTGGTGTGATGTCAAGATCTAGGTGATCTTGCATAGGTGGAGAGACACTTCCATCTATAGATCACGCAGATTGAGTAGATCTGTGACAGAGACTACTTTCAGTGATCAGGGTACAGCCATACTCACAGAGTATATGCCAGGAGGCAACCATGTCCACTATAGGGATGATATTGGTGGTGACAGGCACTTTCATCGGTAAGAGGGAGTGTTGAGATTTGGGTACCTTGGAAAGTGGTCCCCATGTGTTTATGAGTCTCTAAACACAAAGGGGGAGACTATTACCCTTGTACTTTACTTTATGATTCTAATTTCACTTTGACTTAGGAGATTTAAGT
>SNQJ01S0294914.1:0-10598 GCA_010110895.2 Picea sitchensis | reverse complement strand
AAAAAAAACTTTGGCTTTACCCATATAGAGGAGAGGTATAATTTGGATGTACACTTTTTGATGAGCTAGATGAGTTTAACAAATTCAGAGGTATACTTGTCAGTGCATTGTTGGAGAGGGTTTTGGCTTTTTATTCTTGGTTACTTTTGTCAAATCCTCTTGCTGTTCTTAGAGGGTGTTTCGCGGGTGTCATGGGCTTGTTTAGCATGCCTTCTTTAAGTTCTTCCTTGGTTCCTTCTTGTCTTGCTATTGGGGGGATGTTGTCTTCTTTCTCCTCTTCTTCCATAGTCGTTGCCCATCCCCCTCATCCCTTTTGAATGGAGGGAAGCAAATGGTTTGAGAGTAGAAGAGGGGTCCGAGAAGAGGATTTTTGGTGGCATTTGCTACAGAGGTTGTTTGTGTGATCTATTTTCATGTTGGCATTTTGGGCTCCCTTGGGAGGGCGAGGGGGTTGGTTGGGGTACCACGCCTTCCTTCTTTCTTTGGGGTGGAGTTGGGGGTGCTTCTTTAGGCCCCATAAGAGGTGAATGCATTACATGTGAATTTTCTTCCTTTTGTTGAGTTGGGTCCTTGATGATGATGGTGCTCCCTTAGGCCCTGATCCACTGGGTTTACATTTGGGAGGTTTTTCTTGATCAACCTTTTTTTCGAACCTTTGCTTAATGGATTGCTATATGACCTATTTCAAAGGAGGACCAACATGTATGCTACCTACATGTAGTTAAAAGGTTGAGACCATGCCTAGTCTTTCTCCACCAACTTGATCTTTGTTGATTGAAGTCCATGCTCATACATATTCAAGTGTATGTTGTGATGTGCCTCCTTCTATTTCTACATGTCTTGAGATGGAATTTTCCAATGGCATTGTAGATAGCTTGTAGTGAATCAAAACCCCAAAACTAGAGGAAATAGTGTTCGTAGTGGGTTCGAATGTCAGATACTAAGGTTTCATGCAAAACTTGCTTTTCCCCATAAACATGGCCTAGATTTGAGGATGTGATCTCTATCTTCTACAAGCTTTCTCCACAATATATTTAACATGTAGATGCAACCATTGTCTTTGAAAGTAGATGGTTTTGTCAACCCTGTATGAAATCACTAGGATGGAAGGGAAGGGTGTAGATGCAACCATTGTCTTTGAAGTAGATGGTTTTGTCAACCTCGGATGAAATTTCTAGGATGGAAGTGAAGGGTGATTTGATGATTGTTTGTGCTTGGACTATGGTCGAGGGGCCTTCTATCACAGACCTGCTATCTACTTGAATTATTCTTTGCAAACTTGAGCTCCACCCAAGTTTGTTTTGGCACCTGAGGTTGTGCAACATTGCCTTGCCTTTGCCACAGGGGCTTGTCCAGCTTGCGCCTACTACAACCATGCTTTGCTTCTTCTCTTAAGGTATGGCCATAACTTTGTCTTAAGCTACAACAAGTTAGATGCATAACTAAGTCCAACAAAACCTAGTTCATCCAACAATAAGCATGCGTCGTAGCCTTAAAGCATTCAAGCAATACTTAAGACTTAGTCAATATCAATACTTGGTCAATACATAGTAATGCAATGAACAATAACATTCAACATATGTAAAGCATCCACAACACATGTATGAGTGACACCCAAGTCGAGTGCTTAACACTTTACTATATGAAAAATGTTTACATGATATCACAAAGGAGAGCGACCAATTGCATGCGACTGAATTACAAACTACAATTACACTTGGTAAAACATCATACAGAATTGTCAATCCAATCCTTAAAGCATCCACATGCTTATCTCCTATAGGTAATGTCTTCCTCTTCGTCTCACTCAACCAATGCAAGTTGTCTCATTGTGCTCAATCTTGAATTGACACATTTGCATTATTCTTCTTGCACTCTTGTGATTGACTCTTGCTTCTTTTCCTTGGCACTTTGAGGCGTTCTCCTTTTATATGGGACTTGCCTTGCACTTGCAAGCCCCTTCGTTCCAAGGTGGACCTAAGTGCCCACGTAGTCAACTTGCCCTTGGTGACTTATCCTTTAATTCTCCATGTCTAACAAGTGTAACTGTTTCATTTGTCCAAGTCATCCCAAGTTTGCCCATGACTATTTGTCGTAATTCCTAAGTGTGGATCGCCCAACTTTGTAGGTCCATACATAGTCTAGGCACCCAAGCCATCAAGCTCTCTATGCCACTCTTGTTCATCATGTTTGTAGATGAGGTTGCTCGCGACAACCTTCTTTGCATTACTTAGCCAAGTTCTCTTCCAATCTTTGCTTGGTGCATCCATCTTAGTGTGAGTTGCCATTGTCCACGGTGCGCCATGTCTATTAGTAGGGGCACTCGACTTGTCCATGGTGCGCCTTGCCAATGGGCCAAGGGATCCAAAATTGATTCATCTAAGGCATCATCCATTTGTCATGTTCATCCGTGCTAGTCATTGATGATCGAGGTGATTGTGTGGTGGAGTTGCTCGAAGCCACTTAAGGTGAGGGCACCTTCCTTTTGGTCCCAGAGATGAAGGCATCCTTGAAGGAGAACTATGAATCCTATTGTTGATGGGAACACGATATGGGGGAGGTAGGGTCGAAGAAGGGTGTAGATTTGTACTTGGGGATAAAGCTAGCAATGGAAGAGTGCAATGTTGTTGAGAAATTGCCCTTTCCATTAGGTGGCATGATGCTTAGTTAAGACAAGTTGGAAGCTCTTTGAGAGGCTAAGGTGGTTGATACTCTAGGGGAACTATAAAGGAAGTCATCGATGGGCTTGAGGCCACTATCAACGAGGAGGATATTGAGCTGGAAAGAGGGAACATGGGAGGGGTTGTGTGTCATGAAGGCACTGATATTGATAGAGGGAGTTGGGCTAAGAAGGCTATAAGGCGGCAACATAACTAGGGTTAAACCCTAGCTACCTTTAATGAAGCTCCAAAGCCATCCATTCTTGTCCACTGTAAGTAACACTTCATTCATAACCTTATTTGAATATACGTTGCTTCTTTTACCCCAATTGTCTTTTTGTAGAGGAAGGTATGCTACATACTTTACATTAAATTGTTTTGTGATCCTATTGCAAATGTGAAACTAATATTGTTTTGTAGATTTTAATCTTGTATAATATTTCAATAAAAGAACATAAAATATACAATGGCAAATACAAACATTACACAGATATTTCCCCCTTGGAAACCCATAGTGGGAAAACCAACATATTCTATATTCATTCATAGTGATACATTGTTTACAATACAATATACATACATGAGACATCGATATCCAAAAACCTAACCCAATGATTTGGATTAGTCAACAACCCTAATTCTTTAACCAGAAATAAAAGACCATCGACAAAAAACCGACCATCGACAAAAAACCATGTGTCGAAAAATCGCCTAACAATGGACACAAAAATCGAGGCAACACGAAAAATGAGGCAAAAATGTGACATGTTTCTCTAGACGATTTTTTTTTTCTCGGGGGTGCTGACCTCAAACCCCTATGCGGGGGGGCTTTCGCCCCTTCAACGTAAACACTGCTGCTCGTGCAAAGAATATAACACATACCCAACATTCTCCCACTTCTTGTTTTCTTTGCATACAAGAGGTTACATGGTTACATAGTCAACAATCCAGGGCAATAATTCCCATGAGAACTTCCCAATGCTCATGGATTTTGTTAATAAATCTGCAACATTCTTCAAAGTGTCCACCTTCATTAGCAATAATTTCTTTTCTTCAACCATGTCTCTCACAAAGTGATATTGAATATCAATATGCTTTGTCTTTGAATGATAAGCTAGGTTCTTCGCCATAAAAATTGCACTCTGACTATCACAATCTATCCTTACAACTTGTTGTACCAACCCAATACCTGAACACAATCTTTGTAACCATACTGCTTCCTTACTTGCATGAGTGGTTGCCATGTATTCAACTTCTCTAGTTGAAAGTGCCACTACAGCTTGTCTTTTGCTCATCCAACTTATTGCTCCTCCAAACAGGTTAAACACATACCCACTTGTAGATCTCCAGCCTAATCTGCATCTACAAAGCCATGTATATCCAACACTTTGTCCAATCCCGGTCTTCCTTGGTAGCACAATCCATAGCTAGTGGTGCCTCGCAAATACTTGAAAACTCTTTTTACTGTTGTCCAATGCTCCTTCCACGGTTTTGACATATACCTGCTCAAGACTACCACTGCATGTGTAATGTCTGGTCTAGTACAGACCATTGCATACATCGAACTGCCAATTGCACTCGCATATGGAACACAACTTCCTTCTATTCATGTGTCTTGGGACACTGATCCACAGGTAACTTTACACCAACATGAATAGGGACCTTGACTAGTTTACATTCTTGCATATTAAACCTTTGCAATATTGTCTCGACATATTTTCTTTCATTTTTTTTTCGATTTATTTTAATTTCCATGCCCAAAATGAAATTTGAAGCATCGAGATCCTTCATGTCAAATTTAGAGGACAATTAAGTTTTCACATCTTGGATAATCTCCTTGTTGTTTCCTATTAGCAGCATGTCATCCACATACAAGACCAAATAAATCAAATGATCAACAATTAATTTAAAATATACATAGTGATCCTCTTTGCTTTTTGTGAAACCAAGTCCCAACATATAAGTATCAATTTTTTGATACCACATCTTTGGTGATTGTTTTAAACCATACAAAGACTTTTTCATCTTGCATACCAACTCCTTTCCCTTCACAACATAACCTTTTGGTTGTTTCATATATATTTTTTTTTTCCAGAGATTTCCATCCTATGAATCCACTGCCTCCCTGACAGTTCTAGGATCATCATCAGTAATAGACAAAACAAAATTTGAACGGAAATTAGATGGAGTATACCTTTTTGGTGGCCTTCTTTCGTGAACCGATCTCTTCAATATTGTAGTATGAGAATCTTTTTCTTTTGATTCATGTTCTTCTTTAGGGTCCGATTCATCATCCTTTAAATCAAACTCTATTTTCTCTGGTTATTTCTTACTTGATAGGACTTTCTGTTTAACAACATCCTTCATTTTTCTAAATACCACATCTCAACTATACACTACCTTCTTAGTTTATGGGTTCTAATGCTTATAACCTTTGAGACCATTTTTATATTTAATAAAGATACACTTTTCAGCCTTCTTATCTAACTTACTCCTGTTTTCCTTTGGAACATGAACATATGCATCACATCCAAATACCTTGAGATGTGAGAGAATGTTTCTTACCAGTCCATACCTCTTGTGGAGTCTTGTCATCTAGTGTTGACGAGAGTGATCTGTTGACCAGGTAACATGCAGTACCCACTGCCTCTGCCCAAAATTCTTGCCCTAACCCGACACCATTGAGCATGCACCTTGTTTTTTCTATCAATGTCTTGTTTATCCTTTTTGCAACTCCATTCTGTTGAGGTGTATATGGAGTAGTCTTTTGCCTTGTTATACTGCACTTCTTACATAATTATTCAAATTCATTCCTGCAGAATTCTTTGCCATTATCTGTCCTCAACACCTTAATTCTTTTATTTGTTTGATTCTCAACAAGAGCCTTAAACTCTTTAAACTTGTCAAAGACTTAAGATTTCTTCTCGAGAAAATATATCCAACTATTCCTTGAGAAGTCATCTATAAATGAGACATAGTACACAGATTTTCCCAATGATGGGACCGACATAGGTTAAAAAACATCACTGTGAACTAGCTGTAAAATCCCTCCTGCTCTCGTTGCACTAGAGGGGATTCTTACCCGATTTTGCTTCCCATATACATAATATTCACAGAAATCAAAATCCACAGAGCAGTTAGACATACCTTCAACCATACCTTTACCGTGTAGTAGTCAAAGACCTTTCTCTCCGATATGCCCTAGTCTTTGATGCCACAACATGACCTTTTCCTCCACTGTAGGAGTTCTTTCTTCTTCAACTCAAATATCAGGAACAATGAAACTATTACACCCATCATTAATAGTGCTTCCTTGCAACTTATACAGAGTTTCAAACCGAACTCCCTTCAACAATACCATTGCTCCTCGAACCATCCTGCAAGTTTCCTTTTCAAATATTGTTTTTACCCTTGCATCGTCCATTTTGCTTACATAAATCAAATCTCTGGTCAATCCTGGGATGTGCAAAATACCAGGTAGTGTTCTAATCCTTTCATCTATGAGCCTCAACTTGACTTTTCTTCGACTTATGATTCTGGTTGTCGAGTCATCACCTATGAAAACATTACCTCCATCATACCTTTCATATTCATAGAACAACTCCCCGTGGGGAGTCATATGAAAGGATGCACTTGAGTCAACCAACCATGCCTCATGATCTTCATGTGTGTTTGAAGAAGCCAAGTACACATCCCCTCTTTCCTTGGAGGTCTTTTCTTTTGTGGAAGGAGATTCTTTAGATCCCTTCTTTTTTTCAATTTTGGATCTACACTGCTTCTTGTAGTGCCCTTCTTTTCCACATCTCCAACATATCTTTACAAACTTTTTGGGAGATTTAGATCTACCCTTAGACTGAGATCTCCCACTTGAGAACTTAGATCTATTTCTTTCTTGGGAGTGTCCTCTTGCAAATAATGTGTTTGTGCTCTGTCCTTCCATATTCTTCTGTCTCATTTCCTTCGACAACAAGGATGAGATCACTTCATCAAATTTCAAGGCAGTTGTATTACTACCTATGGCCACAACTAGACTATCCCACAAGTTTGGTAAAGAACACAACAAACTGATACACTTATCTTCATCTGAAATTTGAATCTCTAACAGATACTAAGTGACTTACCACAGTATTGAATGCGTTCAAATGCTCTGCCATCAAGTCTCCATCTCTCATCCTCATGTTATACAACTTCTTTCTCAGGAATAGTTTATTTACTTGGGGCTTAGACTGATACAACTTTCCCAACTTATCCCATAAATCCTTGGTTGTAGCTTCCTCTGAGACATTCTGTAATATTGAATCTGAGAGACAGTGGGATTGTGCTCTTTGCCTTCCGATTCAACTTTTTCCAGTCATCTGTTGAAGTTACTGTGGGTGCAGTACCTGGATCTACATCGATTCACTGATCTTTGTCCACCAACAAATCTTCCATCTTGAGCTTCCACAACTCAAAACTTTGCCCATTAAACTTCTCGATCTCCATTTTTGAATTGCTTGTCATTTCTTTTCATCTGAAAAATCAATACCACAGATCTCGCACTGTAACAAGGCTTATCACAGTCTCGAGCCAAACTCTTGATCACAAATGCGTCCCCCTGAAGCCAACAAAGCTCTGATACCAAATGTAGATTTTAACCTTGTACAATATTTACTGCAAATAGATTTTCAGTAAAAGAACAAAAAAGATATAATGACAAATACAAACATTACACCAAGATTTTCCCCTTGGAAACCCAAACCGAGAAAACCAACATATTCTATATTCATTCATAGTGATACATTGTTTACAGTACAATATACATATATGAGCCAACAACATCCAAAACGTTAATCCAATGACCTGGATTAGTCAGCAACCCTAATTCCTTAATCGGAAATAGAAAACCATCGACAAAAAACCATGTGTCGAAAAACCGCTCAACAATGGGCATAAAAATCGAGGCAACACGAAAAATGAAGCAAAAATGCAAAGCAAATTTTTTTTCTCGGGGGCGCTGCTTTTGAATCCCCGTGTGAGGGGGCTTTCACTCCCCTGCACCCTCCAAGGGGGGGCCAATAGGCCCCCTCTCAAACCCCCTTGCGCGCCGGATGCAATGCAAATGCTGCTACTCATGCAAAGAATATAAGACATACCCAACATGTTTGCCTGTAGGTCTAGAGTTTATCTTTGAACACCCAAAAAATGATATTTGATTTATGTACCCTAATAAGAGGTTGTTATGATTTTCCTTTTTTGGTTGGGGTTTTGACGCTGAAAATGAACAAGTACTTACATAGATTGTAACTTTTTTTTTTATGCCTCCTAAAATCCTTTAAAGGAACCTTTTTATGGAAATCTCTTTGAATCCACTTTAAAAAAAGAACGCCACCTTTATCAAACACTCTAGTTCAAACTTATACTCCCACCTTTATCAAACACTCTAGTTCAAACTTATACTCCATTGAAAGGTAGGATATCGAAATGCATTGCATTTTTGGGCTATTCCAAAATGGAAAAAATGCGACAACTATAAATCCCTTCATATTTCTTGGAAGTTTGTTTTTGAGTACTCATTAGAAAAACCTTTGAGTCAAGATCCTATAAAAAAAAAATGGGTCGATTCTCCAATAGAATGTTATTCCCTTTGCAACACAAAGACCTTAATATGCCACATAAATCTTGAAATAACTTTAATGTAATGTCCCTTTAACCAAATGGGCATCATCATTACACAACACTGATAATAACAATATACGAGAAGTAAAGAGACAAAAATGAAGGAGTGAGCCTTGCACACTTAAAAGTGGATACAAAAGAGAGTGAAAGACACCAATTTATACAAAAATTGGATAAAACCCTAACTTGTGGCATAAGTCACCGTCATGGGGTAGTTAGGTTCTTATTTATCCATTCCATATCAAATACACTAATTATCTATTTAAGATCATATTTAACATAATTGACCTTTTACAAAGTATGAAATGATCGAAAAATAAGATTAGTTATAATACATGAAGAAGGGAATTCATTGAGCATGAAGGTTGAAAGCTGTAGAGAAGGCCCTATTAAACTACTCTATTATTTTAGATTGAGCTAGTTTTTGGCATTAATATGATTTAATAGTAGTAAGGCTCAAGTTGAGGTTGGATAATGGTAGAGTTTTCAAAAATTTGAGTTATAGATTATGTTAAATAAGGTCTCAAATATGGTAATAAGAGGAGTTATTTATCAAATAATGATAGAGGAGGTGATATTATTATAAGGTAGGAGTAGTATAATTGATGCTTCTTTTTGTAAAAAATTTCTTAAATTAATTAGCCACTACAAGGTAAACTATAAGTGTTTTGTTTTTATTAACATATTGATAATAATAGTTGATTAGAATATTCATTCTAATATGCTTTAGAATATTTATAATTTAATAATGTGAATTTTATTTTCATAGGAAAAGACTCAACTTTAATATAACTAAAACACTATGTACATTTAAGGTCTTCAAACTTATCAATAAGAAGGAAAAAAGTCCATGGAAAATAAAGAGAAGGAAAATAAATCCATGAAAAATAAGGAGAAAGGAAATAAGAGCATGTCCTAACACAAATTATCCCTAAATATCCCTAATATGATTCTTCATTCTTTCGTGGAGGAGCCATATAAAATTAATTCTAAGAAATAATCTTTAAAATAAGATGTCTCAAGTTTGAAATGTCCACTGTAAAGTAGGTTTATTATAATGCATCTTTAGGATTCATAACTCTCCACAATTTAAAAAACTTTATAGGGTTCACAACTCTCTACAAATTAAAAAACATTTGCCTTGTACAAAAATATTTTACTAATGCCTCTAGATCAAGGGAAAATACATCCACCAACTTGAAAAATGAAATGGGTGTTGTGTCAAAATCATGACCATGGTGGATGATTGAATGTAAAAGATAATTCTAATGACTTATTCACATGCATAATAGTAAAGCACATTTGAGTTGACCCATGCATTGTTAGAACATCACAATAGATATGAGCATATGAATATATAAACAATGAAAAACAAGAGCACAAGATAACATTCTCTAATAAATATGAACATAGCTTAGCATCCCTTATTCGTCCAATGTAAAGCTTCATTCTTGACACCCTACTTCATGAGTGAGTTAGTAAGTTCAATTTCTTTCCCTTTTCGAAATAAAACATATTGGTTTGGTGGTGGGGATGATAAAAATAAAATGGATACCTTAACAATAGTAATAGTAGTAGAATGAATAAAACAAACTAATAGTAGAAATAATGCGAATCAATTGGATATTCATGAAGGGGGGGTATGGGAAGGCATAATGCTTATACGAATTGATCTGAAGCAAAGCAACGCACTACTAGATCGAGCGAAGGGGGGGGGAGGGTTTGGTGGATTGGAGATGTGTTAGAGATACTTTACCAAGAAGGAACGAACGTATTGATTGGGTTGGGTAGGTTGCCTTACTAATACGAGAAGGAACGTATCGGCGTTGTCGTGCCTGATCAATAAATGTGTTGGCTGGGTTTCGCCATGCCATATGCCTATTGGAAGGGTGGGTCCTATATTAAGAAAGGTAGGATCCCGTTCGATAGCTTCTTGTTGGTGGGTTACACGTGTTTGCGCATGTCACTTAATGGAAAATGCCTTATTGGATTGGAGCAATTAGGGAGGGCCAAAACCTGAAAGCCTTTACCGGAAGGGGCTGAGCCCTTGCTTGGCTCGCTGGCTTGGCTTTCTTATATATATGGCGAGGCCCATAAGGAAGGAGAGAGGGGAACGAGCTCCAGATCTGGATTGCCCGACTGACCCACCCCATGTTGGTTGTCGAGCCTGATTATCTTCCTGATTTAGAGGTCTTTTACTTTCAGCCGTGTTTATACCCCATGAAGTATTTACACCCCAAAAATATGTACACTCTTCCACGCGGGGGAGTGCAGAGGGGGGGT
>SNQJ01S0294913.1:0-10703 GCA_010110895.2 Picea sitchensis | reverse complement strand
AAATCAAGAAGGAATATTTAAATGATAAAGTATTGGAGAACTTTCTATTTATGGAAAGTGGTTAACCCTAAAATAAGGAAAATAGGTTAAGTGACCTAGAAATGGGTTAAGTGACCTAAAAATGGGTTAAGTGACCTAGAGAAAGAAATTATAAATAAGATAGTGATGGTCTCTTGTAGATCATCCTTTTTGGGGATCAATGGAGAGCTTCTTGTGAGAATATATTTTGGAGTATTGATGAAGAGCTTCTTGTGAGAGCTTCTTGAGCATTTTTGGTGTGGAACACTTGAGAATATTGAATATATATAGGTGACTAAGGTAACCAAGGATATCTAAGCCTAATTTCATAAGGAAGGTGAAGAAAAGAGGGCCGGAATTGAAGGGAGGATAAATTCTTTTCATGATGCTTTCTAAGGTATGTTATTTACAGGTCATCTCACCATTTTCACTATAACTTTTTTTATATAATGATTCAGACTATGAAATTGCTATTCCATTGAGAAAACATACCCAAGTATATTTGGTAAAATATTCATCTTGTGGGTCATTGTATTTTTGGAGTTACACTCCATTGAAAATAGGGTTTGTGGCTAGTCCTGAAACTAGTCAAAAACAGGTGTTTCGGGTAAAAACATCATAACTTCTTCATAACAGATCCAAATTTAGTGAGACAAAATGTGATGGTTAGGGTATTGTCTTTAGTATGTTGGGTAACCATTTAAGATCAATTCAACAAATATTTTGTGTGGGGAACGCTCTACAATGTCGCTCTCTAGAATAATCCAAAATTCAACAAGGTATGCCATTTTTGCTATAACTCCTTTTCTGAGAGGTTCCAAGTAGTTCCACCTGGAGGAATTGCATAAAAAAAACTGAATAAAATTGTGTATCAATTTCATATATGTATTCATTACAGGTACAAAGTTATGATTATTTCAATTTGGGGTTTTTGACTAATCCAAAACTAATCATGGTTGAGACAAGCAGTTGATGAGTTGGCACATAAATGAGGTGCATAGTTGATGATGTTGGTACATATTGATGAGTCATTGTTGATGAGTAGTTGAAACGTGATTTTTATATACTTTGTACATGGTTGGATGCACTTTTTTATGGTATAGGTTGATTACAAGTTGTTTGGCACAGGTTGGTGCATGGTTGATGCACTTGTTTATGTTGACAAATTGATATATGTTGATGATTGTTGCCTCATCTAAGTTAATGCTGATAATGTAAGATGAGTCTTTTATATAGAGATGGTGATCTTGTAGAGTTTTACTCTATTCAGTTGTTGCTGAAAAACTACCGGATTTAAGTCCATAATAAAAGGAAAAATTGTACATACATCTTGTGTTATTTGTGTTCCTTGTGGAGATGATATGTTGATGATATTTTGCTGATATGTATTCACATATAAATGATTATAAATGACATAAATGAGTAATGAGAAAATGTTGAATGTTAACTAAGTATTTTTTGTGTAAGAGGGAAGTTTTGGGAAACAGATCCCCACACTCATTCACCTCCCCCCCTCTAAGTGTGGTAGGTGTGTCCAATAGTTTCAAGGTTATAGTTTACAAGAAACCCAAGAGTTCACCCTCACGTTCGATGGGTGCAGAGCTAAAGTGGGCGACATTAAATTAGAAATTACCAAGGAATTCCTGAGTGAGGCAACAGGTCTTCCCCTTTCAGGCCAAAAATGGTTTAAAAACTATAAGATCGATGAGGTGCCATGGGGTTTGTTCTTCACCTACCGAAAAATTCAATGCTGCAACAAAGGTATGTCGATTTCTCTATTGAAAGATAGATGGCATGGATTACTGGCTGTGTTAAATAAATTTGTGGCTTTTGAAGGCCACTACAACCTCGTCTTCATTTATCATATAAGATTACTCATGTAGTGTATCAGTTTCTAGTTAAATATGACATTTTATTTATTAAGGAGTTTATATAAGATGGCTAAGAGATATAAAAGGTAGCGTTTGAATTCCAGTTTATTCCACCATGGGTTAATTAGGTTGTTGTTAGTCCATCATTTGAACTACAGGGTGACGATTGGGATTCTTTCCTAACTCTCAACGGCTTCGGTACTTTAAACCTTGTAGAGATGCATGTGGTTGATAATCCTATGCTGGAAAGGCCCCGTGTTCCTTCCAGTGACAGACTAGTTTTTGTATGCAAAGAACCCTATGATAAGGCTATTCTTGATGAGCCTATATCTAAGCAACAAGATGCTGACCCTAGAGTAATTAAATATGCTGAATGTGAGAAGTATGTTTTCCCTAATACCATTGCAAAGACCATAAATAAGAATTTGCACAAACTTTTAAAGAACAATTCGAACATAGTGTTTAATAACAAAAGATCTGGGAGATTAATCTCAAGGAGCTTACGAAATAAATTGAAATCTGATGTGATCTTGATCAAAGTGATCAAGATCCATGAGAGCTCTGATTTCGAGATCGAAAAGTTCCTGGCAGAGTAGGACCCTAGTTACTCTAAACTAGATCTCAGTCAGACTTATGATTTTGTAGATAATATGCCACCATGCATGAAACATAAAGAAGATTTTCTAGGGATCAAACTCAGTCAAAAACCCACAGTGGCCAATGGTAGCATTTTGATATACAGTCATGTGTTTCCTCAACCAACTATTCCAGATCCACGGGGTGAAGTGTGTTTGCATTGGATAGGAAAATATTACACAAATTTCCCCATCCTTCAAGCAAATATCAAGACCCTCACAGCTCAGATCGACTCATTAACAACTCAAAATCACTGCACAAACGCAAGGAAAACACTTGAAAAGGACTGGAAATGTAATAATAAAAAATGTTGAGTGTGTCAAAGTAATGATCAACTCTGAGATTTTATGAGTCGAATTTAGTATTCAGATGAAAGTTAAGATTTGTTTTTATCTTAGTTGTGATTTTATTGTTATTTTTCTAATTAATATGGATTGAATTAGATTTTTTTTGTTTAAAATAAGACTAGCTACAGAATCAACATATTCTATAGCCAGTCAATTCTCATGTAAAATTTTGGAAAATATTAGTTGAATAAATGTCTAATTTCTTCATTTCGTTTTCTTTCAAGATATCATGTATCTTGTGGTGATATCAAAAGATGGAGTATTTCTGGGCTTAGTTAATTAGCCATTTCTTTTGGCTCATTTTGTAAAACAGAAACAAAACTTTTATAATTTTGGGAGATACAATTTGGTATTGAGTGGTTTTATTAGCGTCTATTTTTGTAACTAGTAAATCATCTTGGGATTTGATCCTATCTTAGAAGATAGGATGCTTAGTTTACTTGAACTCTTTAAATACACATAATTTTTTAATAGAAGACATCTTGGCCTGGGGTTGAAGGTGGATGATTAGTTCACAAACTTGAGTGGAACAACAATTTGCATTTTAGCTTTAGCTTCCTGTAAATGGTGCTTTCATTTATGCTTTGTTTATCCTGATAAACTAATAGTTTTTGATAGCTTTAGACTTCATAACCTGTTATGTTTTTGGGATAATTCTTTTTAAAATATCGTCCATATTTGATGCTTCAGATATTAAACAAAGTGATCATTTATTCATCTCAAATGACATGATTTCTCTTTAATTTTTAGTTGAATGATTAAATGCAACATTGTTACAATCAGATTTATCTTAATGTAATCACTTGCAATCATAAGATCACAACAACTATTTGTATCATTGATTCTGTTATTAAAACTCAACTTCCAACACAGTGTTCTGCATTTATTTAGAACAATTTTAAGGTTCATTGTAGGTTTCCCTCTTAGACAAGGTGGTTGGATGTTCTCTAATCGTGCGGATGTTTGGATGCATATCGTTAACTCACTAACAAGTTAACTCATTTATGTTTTTCTGTCGTTTATTCATCACTTAAACTCTAATATATGGTTTGGATTTTGACTATCCACATGTTTGTGTTTCACAATATTTTTTCTTATTAGTTTAGATTGATAAAGAAAAAATGAAAAAATATCTTATGTGCTTTCTTTATCTGCTTTTTTCAAAGAAGTCATTTTTCACATTGAGTTTTGTAAGTTTAGATTAAAACTTGCAGTTTGTATATCATGTACATAAATAAGATAAGTAAATCTGTTATTTAAATATATCTACAATAGTTACGCCATACTTATGTACATACACACACACACACACACACACACACACACACACACACACACACACACATATATATATATAGTAATTAGTAATTAGTTAGTTATTTCATTCTTTTATTTGTTTCTTTAGGACTTTTAGATTGGATAACGGAGCCATTAAACCCGTCAGAACGAGTTATACCAAATGACTTGGGTTATTTAGACAACCCCAGACCAGACTCGTTCTTCCAGTTGACAGATGGTCATTTTTTCCCATCAACAGCTCCGTAGTGAGGATAGGGGCGATGGATGCCCTTGCGCATCAGTTCACTGCATCTATGATTGTGAGGGTTTATGGGTCTCTTGCTACTCAGTGGATCAGTGGTGGTCAGCTGAGGATCATGTAGAGGGCATTAAGAGGTGAGAACTTTGCCTGGGGGTTGATGCTACATGCAAAGATGGTGGGGCAGCTCAACAGGTGTCGGGCTACGGACTCAGGGGAGTTTTCCTTTGGGTCCATCTTGGTAGCATGGTTTTTGGAGAGGGTGCCAATGTTGTGCCCGAGAGTTTTATTGGACGCACCAAGTGTGCAAGAGCCACGACTGAGGCGGTGGGTGACAATTTGGGTTCGTCATGGGGGTAGGGAGGGTGGCCATTAATTTACGACCAATATTGAAAGAGTGTGGTGTTAGATGCCACAGATCATACTCCAGTTCCCCTATAGTGGGGTGGATTTTCGGGATGACCCAGAGATTGTGCTACCCCCTAGAGAGGTGTTCGTCCATAGAGGTATGGTGATATATTTGATGTTTTGATCGTTTAGATAGTATAGCATATTATTTATGTATGGATGGATGTTCATTCTATCACTTGTTTTGTTGTGCGTGAAAATGTGAGACCTCATGGGAGGGAGGTTTAGATGGTCAGAGTGTCAACTTGTCAGGGGCCTAAGAGACCACCATGGGAGGAGCCATGGTTAGGGGAGAGATGACGACAAGATGAGGGTGGTGTGAGTCCAGTTGATGATGAGAGAGAAGGAAGGAGACATTGTTTTGATGATCTGGGTGCAGGTCCGTCACATGCTCCTCTGGTCAGGGACGGGGGAGAGTTCGAGGATTTTCTTCGCCGATTAGAGGTGATACTATAGGGAGTTCCCAAGGGTATGTGGATGCGTATCCAGGATGAGGGAGTCCTGGAGTAGTGTGTGGGCCTTCTGGTGGAGTTATGGACCCTGATCTGCAGAGCAATTGTAGCGAGGGAAGATATGACTGGGCGACTTCCCCCATGACTTGAGGGACCCCTAGCTGGTGGGTCACCTCATCCAGAGAGAGGACTAGGTGGTTGAGCCCTAGAGGTTCCATGAGTGCCTCTAGTAAGTGTAGTGTTGTATTTATATAGGATTTCCAACCCATTTTGTATATGGTGTTGTGACACCGATTTCGTACTTATAGGGGTGAGGTGGCTCACCTACCTATAGATATTGTACTATTTTTGTAAACATTGATGGAACATTTGATCAATATATATATATATATATATGGATATACATTTTGGGATCCTTGTGATTTTCACATGTGTTGATGATTTTTTTTTGTGATGTTGTTTATGATGTCTAATTTATATGATGTGACATACTTTTGATAGGTTATGTATGTGTAATGGCAACTTGATGTGATAAATGCCAATACAACACTAGGTTAGACATATTATATTCTATTTGATTGCATTGTCTTGGGATATGTGTAAATGTGATTGAATCAAAATGTCGAGATAAAAGTATAACTTGCAAGTATTTGCGGAAGAGGCAAGGATCATGGACACAGTACACATTATTGAGTTGGAGGACAATGAGTTGGGAATCGAGTAAGACGCTAAGGTGATGAATATAGTGGTGACTAGCCTCAGAAAGGAGGCCAATGACGATTGTGTATTTTTCTTGGTTGTTGGTTGTTGAGCCCAGACATATGCCACTGGAGTGGAGCATTTCATGTGAGGGGGTATAGAGGGCCCAAGCAGTCGAAGTGAGATTCTATGTCCAATGGATAGTTTTGTTGGCATAACCGATGTGGTAGGATGATGGAGGAGGCATTTGTCAATAACAAAAATGATAGAATAGATGAAAGGCATCGAGGAAAAGAAGATTAAAAAATCTACAAAAAGTATGCGAAAAGAAAAAGCCTAGTGTAGAATGGCTATGCTTAGGTGTAAAATTTCTTTAAGTACAACTCGTTGACATGTTCTTTGAGAGGGTGGATTTCAGGAGAGGCCAATATGTATGCATGTTCTTTGAGAGGGTGGACTTTAGGAGAGGCCAATATGTATGTGCCTTTAGTGAGGCAATGTTGGATGATGTAAGGTCCATGCCATAATGACTCAAATTTTCCATTGCTGAGGGTATCATGAGTGATATCATAAGAAAGGACAATGTCATTTTTGTTGAATGATCAAAGGTTGACATGGTGATAAAAGGTGGCCTTCAACCATTTTTTGGTTGCTTCATTGTTCTGTAATGAAGAAAGACGGTCTTCATCCAGCGACTCTAAGTTCAACAAACACTACTCCATTGGAGTAGTGTCGGGTAATAGCTCAATAGCGGTGCATAAGGTGGGGATTTATCACTCGATGGGGAGAGTGGCCTTGACCCCATGAAAAATATAAAATGGTGTGAAACTAGTGGCAGTTTTAACTATCGTGCAATAAGCCCATAGTGTGGAAAACAACATATGGTGCCAATTGGTCTTATGTTTGTTAACCATGCTCTGCAACATGGTTTTCAGGGCCTTGTTGACCGCCTCTACCTGTCCATTGGACTGAGGGTAGTATGGAGAGGAGAACTTGTGGGAGAATCCTAACCTGGAGGAGAGTTCGACAAAAATCTCACTCTCGAAGTGTTTCCTGTGATCGGAGAATAACTGTAGTGGGACTCCAAAGTGAGAGATGACGTGGTTAAAGAAACAATGCGTTGCAGTGTTAATGGTGTTGTTGAAGGTGGACATGGATTCAACCCAATTGATGAAATAATCAACTACCACAACGATGTATTTGTGTCCATTACTAGATGGAGGATTGCAGGTCATGAAGTCTATGCCCCATTTGCAAAAGGGGCTGATAGTTATGGCTAGGTGGAGAAGAGCGGGTGGTTCTCTTGCTTTGTTGGAATATAGATGACATTTGTCACAATGCTTCACAACATGGATGGAATCGTGAAACGATGTGGGACAAAAGTATCCTTCTTAAATGATTTTGTATGCAATGGACATCCTTGAGAGGTGGCCACCACAAGTGTTGTTGTGGTAATAATTCAAGACTCTATTGGATTTTTCAATAGTCAAACATCAACAAAGTATGGTGTCGACCCCTCGTCAATATAATATATCACCGATAAAGAGGTAGCAGGGGGCCTGGTGTCCAATACATCGACGATCGTCTCGAGAAAGGTGATTTCCAAACCCCTGTGTTTGGAGGTAGATGAGGAGATCGTCATACCATGGGTCATCCAAGCTGATGTAAAAGAGATGTTAGTCAGGGAAGTATGTATTGATGAGAGAACTGGTAGTATTGGAAGGAAATTTCGTAATGAGTTCGGCAAGGATGAGGGATTTCTTGCTCTTGGGTTTTGAAAATTCGAGGTCATACTCTTGAAGGATGATGATCCATCAAGAAAATTTTCCATTAATTTGTCGGTGATTGAGAAAGTATTACATGGGGTTGGAATCTATTATGACCTTGGTAGTTTGAAGCATGATGTAATGGCACAGTTTCTGGACTGCGAGGACTGCAAGGGCGATTTTATCTTCATTATTGTATTTCAAGGGTGGCCCTGTAAGGTTTTTACTGATGTAGTAAATTACATGCTCATGGTCATCATCCCCTAATTGGACAATAACTCCTACTACTAAGACGGTTGAGGCCAATAAGTAGATGATATAGTCACGGTCATAGTCAGGTGAGATAATCAACAGGGAATTGGAGAGTGCTTCTTTAAGATCATCAAAAGCGATTTGGGCATGTTCATCCCATTGGAATGGGATATTGTGCCATAAGAGGTGAAGGAAAACATGTGCATGAGTGGTGTAATCTAGGATGAAACGACGTAAAAAGTTAGCTTTGCCTTGTAATCTTTGCAACTGGCATAAATTCCGGGGGGGGATTTCTGTGATGGCTTGGACCTTGAGGGGGTCCACTTTGATGCTATGTTGGGAGGCGATGAACCCAAGGAGATGTCTAGTGGTGATGCATAATATGCATTTGAGAGGGTTCAAGCATATATTGTATTGACGACACCTATGAGAGACAATGAGTAAGTCCTCAATATGTTTAGTGTGTTTCTTGGATCAAGCGGTGAGATCGTCTAAGTAAGTGAGGATGATTTGATCTAGATCATGAAAAATGTATGTCATGGCACATTGGAAAGTGGCACCAACATTATTGAGGCCAAAAGGGATGACACGATATGAAAAACTATCCCAAGGGATAGTGAATATGGTTTTGTATTGATCGACTGGGTGAATATGAATTTGGTTGTAGCTAGAGAAATCATCCATGAAGGACAAATCCTCATGGCCAGTACAATCATCGATAATTTGGTCGATAAAGGGCATTGGAAAATTGTCTTTGGCATAGGAGTGATTGAAATCACAAAATTCCATATAGACATGGATAGTGCCCTTCTTTTTGTTAACATGGGTGGGGTTGGAGACCCATGATGTATATGAGATGGGGTATATGAACCCTGCAATGCATAAATTTTCAATCTCGGCTTTGATGGCTGCCGCTTTGGATGGGTGTATTGAACATTGATTTTTTCGTATAGGGGTAATATCAAGCCATGTGTCTATACAATGTTCGACAGTAGAGGGATCAAGACCGAGCATTTCTGTGTATGCCTAGGCAAAAATGTCTCGGTATTCCTGGAAGAGAGTTTTGTAAGCTATGAGTTCTTCAGGAGAGCATGTGGTGCCAATGGTGATTTCCTCTATGATTCCAGGTTTGATGGAAATATCAATTTTGACGGTGGGGGAAATGTTGGCCATGTTTCCTTCTTCAAAAGCATTGGGGGAAGGGATAGGGTTATTGAACCAATCTATATTCCCTAAGGGGAGAAAATATTTTGTTTTGATTGGGTATATGGGGTTTTTTTGTGGAAGCCTAAAGGCTTCTTTTGAAAGAAAGAGCACTCTGTGATGGAGTGGATCCCATGGGAATCCAGAGGTAGTTAATTCCTCAAGGATGTCTTCATCGCAGTGGAACTGTCGAGAATATAGGGGATCTAGGGGAGTAACATTGGTGACTATCACCATGTGGTTATATTTTGGTGAAGAGGTAAGGGGAATGATGCATGGGGATTGCGAGGGTTTTCTCGACATAAACCAAATATCAAGATATTGTGGGTTGAAAATGGTAGTTGGGCATAAAATTTTCATGGAGAAATGAATTGGAGAATTGGGGGGATTTGGGGGAAAATCCTCCTCGAGACTATTTATGAACCATGGAGGAATGGAAAGTGCCTTGGGCTTGGGACAAATGATATAAACCATATCAGGTTATGGAGTAGGGGTAATCATTGTTCTGCTGGCAGTGGGGGGGGTGTATGATTTTACATAAGGGTCATTTGGCGATGCCTGTATTCAATGATCATAGGACATTGATATGTGAAATGATCAAGTGATTCACATAAAGGGAAAGGACATATCATATGTTCATTGATTGAGGTTGTGTCATAGTGGATGTCAGTGCCACGAGGTTGAGATGATGCAGATGGAACGAGTTCTTTCTAAAATCTCTAGCGGATTGTCGTTAGCATCTACCGAAATTGAGGTAACTTCAGACAATGGTGGGTGTGATGGCCATACTCTGAATAGATGGCACATGTGAATTTGGTTCACAGTCCTTTGCTACCTGTATTAGGGGATGCAATGGTAGTACTGAAGGAATTGATGAGTAGTGTCATTTCTCGAGGGAGTTGAATTAATTTGCGTATCTCGGGAAGAGATGGGCATTTATTGGTGGGGTGTCTGTCTTTCGTGCATAGTGTGCAAGGAGTGTTATAACCCTAAATTGCACCACACATGCTTACCTAGCATCAGGCCAACTCATATCCTTTCTTTGCTAAAAACATTGTTGAACAACTCTTTGAGAATCCTCTTGTATAAAGGCCCACACGCCCTAACCCATTACTACATTCGTGTACACACTGGCTGACCCAAAACAACCCACATGGACCGACAAAATCATGAAAAAATGAAAGTTGTTGATCGAACAAAAATCTATGGGTGAGTTAATTGAAACTCCCAACCATGCATGGACGAGGGTTCATCCAAATACCTAGCTCCTTATAGAATATAAAAGAAGGGGTAGGGGTACCATTTGGAGGAGGAAAAATATAACAAAGAAACTCTGTCCATTTATGTATTCCCATTGTCCCAACCCTTTAGCCTTTCCTTGTTCCAAAGGAGATTTAAAGCAAAGCAGTTGAAGAACAAAACAAGAGGAGACCAGGATCAGGTTCAAGGAGCGGTGGCTGGTCTCAACTTTTGTAAGTTGACTCATTCAAAAGTAATAAAGAAAGTGATTTTCC
>SNQJ01S0294910.1:0-10598 GCA_010110895.2 Picea sitchensis | reverse complement strand
AAAAATGAATTAATTGATATTGTTTCTAAGTATGATGATATTTTTCAGGAACCAAATGGATTACCTCCTAAGAGGAAAATCCAACATGAGATACATCTTCAGCAGGATTCTCCTCTTCACAATGTGGGCATGTACAGGATGTCAGTTGTGGATATGACAGAGATCAAGAAGCAGGTACAGGTCTTATTGGATCAAGGGGTCATCAGGCTGAGTTCATCTCCTTGTGGTTCTTTGATCGTGATGGTGCCAAAAAAATATGGAACATGGAAAATGTGTGTCGATTATCGGGCCTTAAATAAAATCATGGTGAAAAATCGATACCCTCTTCCTCGTATAGATGATTTAGTTGATCAATTGAAGAATGTTTTTTATTTTACTAAGTTCGATTTGTGCAGTGGATATCATCAAATCAAGGTTGCAAAACATGATGCATGGAAGACTGCCTTTAAAACCAATCAGGGATTGTTTGAGCGATTAGTTATGTTGTTTGGGTTTTGTAATGCTCCGACAAATTTCATGTGTGTGATGAATGAGGTATTCAGGCCTTTCCTATATGACGTTGTGATTGTGTATTTAGACAACATTCTTGTTTTTAGTGGGACTTGGGATGAACATGTAAGGAATGTAAAACAAATATTGGATACTTTACAAAGGGAAAAGTTGTATGTGAAAATGTCTAAATGTGAATTTGGAAAGATTGCACTTGTATACTTAGGTCATATTGTAGGAGGAGGACAATTGAAAATTGATTCTTCCAAAATTGAAATAATTGTAAAATGGCTTGAGCCAAAGAGTGTAACAGAAGTCCGAAGCTTCTTAGGTGAAGTCTAGTATTGGAGGAGATTCATTCCCAACTTCTCCTTTATAACAACTCCTTTGCATGCCTTAACCAGTGTGAATAACACTTTTTAGTGGGAAGGAAAGAAACAAAAAGATTTTGACACTTGAAGGAGAAGATCAGTACCACACCAGTATTAGCACTGTCGAATCTTCAACATATTTTTGAGATCGATACAGATGCCAACGAATACGCTATGGATGCAGTATTGATGCAATATCGTAAGCCTATCTATTACCACTCTGAGACTTTTAACCAAGTTGTTGTTAACTTTCCTACATATGATAAAGAGTTGTATGCATTAGTCCAAAGCGTAAAGAAATGGAAGCATTAATTGTTAGGTAAGGAAACAATTATACATAGAGATCACCAGCCCTTACAGTATCTTCAAGAACAAACCAAACTGCAACAATATCAACACTATATATGGATGGGTTTCCTACAACAATTTCATTTGGTAATCAAGTACAAGAAGGGTACAAGTAACAAGGTAGTTGATATGATTTCTAGACCTCCTATTGTTGCTTCTATTATTTTGAAGAATACTTCTTTATCTCATGATAGCTATGTAGAGCAATATGCAATCGATGAAGATTTTAAAGAAGTATATGAGAAGCTAAACCATGGTGCACAAGTAGAGAACTATTTTCTACAAGGAAAATTACTCTATCATCTTGGGAAGCTATGTATTCCTACAAGTGAACGAGTCCATGTAATACAAGAAGCTCATACTTCTCTTGTGTCTAGGAATTTTGAGGTAGGAAAAACTATGGCTCATTTGCAGAGGTTTTGTTATTGGCCTCAAATGAAAGCAACTGTAACTAAATATGTAAAGGGGTGTGTGATGTGTTCTACTTGTAAGCCCACTAATAGAAAATTGAGGCTATACTCATCACTTCCTGTTCCATCCCATCCATGGGAAATCATTTCCATGGATTTTGTAGGGGGTTTACCAATGACTAAAAGGCGTCATGATTATTTGTATGTCATAGTGGATAGGTTCAACAAGATCTGTATCTTGATGCCATGTAAAAAGCATATCACTGTTGAGCAGACTGTTAATATCTTCTTTCAGTATGTTTGGGTTCATTTTGGGTTATCCACATCCATTGTCTTGGATCAAGATACTCGATTCCTTGGATATTTTTGGAATAGCTTGTGGAAAATGATGGACACCAAATTGAAGAGGAGAAATGCTTTTCATCTGCATACCGATGGACAAACAGAGGTGGTAAACAGAACAATGGTACTTTTGCTTCGAGGCTACTGCATCAAGCATCCTAAGTTACGGGATGAACATATACCCTATGTACAACATTCTTATAGCTGAGCTTTACATTCATCCACTCAGAGTTCACCTTTTGAGACGTGTTTTGGGTACCTACCAAAGGTTCCTTTGGACTTGATGTATGGTAGAGATGCCGATCTGAATGAAGAATGAACAGAGGACAAAGCCCGCAAGTTCATCTAGAGGATTCAATAGATACACCAGGAAGTCAAGGAACAATTGGAGAAGATTCAAACACAATATAAATCTCGGCATGACAAGCACAGGTTTGATCATTAGTTTTGGTTTGGAGACCGGGTATGACTTTGTATCAGCAAGGAACAATTGAAGGGTAAAGGCAAGAAACTCAAGCCCATCCGATATGGACCCTTCACTATCTTGGAGAAAAGTGACACTAATGCTTTTCGTTTAGATCTTCCACCATATATGCAAATTTACTCCATTGTGAACGTAGAGGACTTGAAACTTTTTAAGCATCCCATTATCATGGATCGGGATGAGGAAGTTTCAATACCTTCAGTTGATGAGTTTTCACCTAAGTACTTGGATGATTTACAGGAAGATATCATCCTGGATAGAAGGACGAGGACTTCATGTAGGGGTGATGTTGATTATCTTCGAGTAGGATTAAAGGGCACACATCCAAGCAAGGAAAAGTGGATTGAGAAGAACCAAGTGAGGGGACTCTTCCCTCACTTACCAGTTGATTGATGAAAGCTTTTGGTGGTCCAAAAATCTCTCAGTGGGAAGGCGTGATCCAAAAAGGATCCAGAGAAGGCTAAAAACAACTCAGGATGCTCAGAATGGCTTCAACAAATAGAGAAAGGGAAAAAATTCAAATTTCCCAAAACTCAGTTAAAATGGCATGGTCGCGAAGAGCGCATCGCAAGATTTCTAACAGAGAAAATGACTCGTCAAAAGGAGTTACGGATCGAAAAACATAAGTGGTCAAAGTTCAGGTCAAACTTGGTCAAAAGGTCAAGGTCATAGGTGTCACCACTGCAAGGGTGACACATGGCATGTCCATACAACTAATGTGGTAGAGTGTTGAGTTGGCATGAGATGATGTGGAAAGGTCGTACATGTTTGATGGAAAACACATGGGTGAATTAGGTTGTGACAAGTGTCATTTTCGTGGGAAAATTTTATGGTGCCACGTGGCACCCCTCCAGTCTAGTTGGAAAGTGGTAAAATTATATGACTCCCCAAGAGTCAAACTCCTAACTTCCTAGCCCAAAGGCCTTACAACTCCGCACTAGCCAAAATACCACTATGTAGTTCTTGTTTATAATATGACAAGAATATTATTTAAGTTTAATGTTTTATGTGGGTGGAAAAGGAAAGGGGCTAGGCCTTCGGCCCAACCCTTGGTTATATGTTAAATCACGCGACCATGTTTCAAATGCATGCCATATATGGCATACCCGCCATATTATCCGCCATTCTAGACATTTAGTAACTGCCCACCATATTTAGTGTGCGTGCCTAATCTAGTTGCAACCACATGCTAAAAGGGGAGTCTACGAGATTTTATCCCGGGACCTATGCCAAACAAACGCTCTAAATATAGCTCCAACTACCAGTGCAACAAGCACCCTCTTTATTTCATAACCGCCAAATTTTTATACAAAAAGTGGTGTTTGCCAGTGTATGGGGACAGAGGAGAACCAAGAGCATGCCCGTACGGATTTTAACACGGATTTTGGCACACATTTCGAGATTTTCTCAGTGATTTATTGTAGAGGCAGGGGTGTCTCTTGGGCCTGAAAGTGCCAGACTCAGATCGAGGCATGGAAACTATCATTTTTAGGTAACTCGACACCAAGAACGCAACAGTGATTTTAGTTTTTTGATATGAGAAAAATTTTTGTAGCTTAACTCCATAATGAGGTATACTTATGTATTTTGCCCAATTCTTTTGTGGAGTTAATAAAAAAGCCTACCCATTTGAGAGCAGGGCCCAGAGACATAGTCTACCAGGGACGAACTCCGTTATCAAGTTCTTTATGTTCATATTGCATGCTTATGTCTCTTTCCTTTTGAGATTTTCCTTCTTTGTGGTGTACTTTAGTTTATGCTCATTTTATGCAATTCTTTAATAAGTCACCTGACGAAAAGATCCTGGAACATCCAAGGTTCAGAGGAGATGATCACGATCATCCTGCACAACACTTGATTTATTTTCATCAATACATGGACCAACTTGATATTCATCATGAAGATGTATTGCTGAAGATGTTTATGTACTCCTTGGAAGGAGAGGCGAGACAATGGTACTGATCTCCTCATGTTTCCAGTATTTCATCATTAAATTATTTTCATGTTTCTTTTCATTCATGTTGTAAGAGGATTTATCTTGTCGGATGCCTCTTGAATGATTGTTGTGAGCAATTTAAATCTCTTAGAAAAAATTTCAGCAGGGCTTTAGTGATGAGATCAGTGAAGATATTTTGGAATGTTCTCATAATTCTCCTAACAGTTTTGATGGCCATTTGGATGGGTCTCTACGTGAAGAATTTTCTACTGGAAATATTTTTGAAGGGAAGTATTTTAGTGAATAAATTCTTGAAAATTGTATTGATGGTGAACAATTTTTTTTATCATTTCCAGTTGAAATCAATCAAAAGTCTCCATCCTATCATGATGAAGAAGATTTGATCATTCATGATACTTACTCTCATTCTTCTTTTCAAGGATAAGTTTTTCAAGATGTTGTTGATGATAGTGTCATGCACAGTATGACAACAAATTTATTGGATTGTCATAATGAAATTTTTGTTCCAAAAGATCAGGTTGTCCATTTGTGTTCTTTCTTTGAAGAGCATAATGAAAAAAAAAATTGTGAATTTCAAAATTCAGAAATTTTTTATAGTCAACCTGTATATGATGAATATGAAAATGGAGAAGAGTATAATTTCACATCAGCATTCATTTCCCTGTGCAACGGTGAGACCGTCTTTTTATGAGTATGAATCTGATATAAGAGAAATAGATGAAGGAGATCAGCTTATCCAAGATGTTTTCATTCATTGTCATAAAACAAGTGATGTTCATGTGTTATTTCAAGGAAATCAAGTGGATTATGGTCTCACAAATACAACATAAATTGAAGGGGAGCAGTTTGGGTTTTTTCATCAGCTGGAATTTTGTCATATTATATATGATCCAGTCCTTAAAACCGAATCTACAGTCAACCAAATCCAAAATTGTCAAGGGGAAAAAGCCTGTAAAAGAGAAAGTGACTTCTCAAGCCACCAAAATTTTATTGAAAGAAGATTCACCTGCAGCTAGGGTAACTCGTGCTTGCAAGAGAAAATTACAAACCCAACAAGCTATTGGTGATTTTCCCGTAGGTAAAGATGATGATAAAGGCACTACTAGTCGAGGTAAGAAGCCTAAAATGAATGAAGAGACTGACATTTATCCTGATCCAAATATAAAGAGGGAATTTGATGAATATGAAGTTTACACCACAAGTCTAGTTCAGACTCCAATCAAACAGAAACAACAATCTACAAGTAAGAAGACTGCAAAGGGTAAAAAACAGAGTAAAAAGAAAACACCTGTACCTAAATTACCTAGAAGGAATTCTACCAGAGCTGCTAATAAATTTAGACTGAATTCAAAAGCATTGTTTCATCGTTCCATCAAGAAGGAGAATCTTATAATTATAGAAGATAATTCAGAGGATTCTAAGAAAGAGATAAAAAAACAGGTAGTGGCATCTTCTTTACACATAACAGAGAAGGAATATGAGGACTTGAAGAAGAAACAAGAAAAGGGAAAGAATATTGCATAGTACTCTAGAAGACCCGTGACCAGAGCAACTACAAAATCAACTTCAATATCTGAATTTGTATTTAAGGGCACAGATACAGTTTATGATGACATAAATGATATTTTTCCAGAACTAGACCAGATGGAAGACCTTCCAGAAACCAGAGACTCTGACAGCACTGAATATGAACACCTTAGTTCTGGGATATCTTCTAAATATATATGTGATTAAATTAAGAAAACCCCAAGCTACTATAGATCTGAATTTACATACCCCTGTAGAGGAATATCCAGAATTTAAAGTGAAAGCAAGGAAGGAAAAAGACAGAGTAAAGGAGCTACTAACACAATAGGGAGAAATGTTTTGGGAACTGTAGCTATGTTTTCTCATGGAAGCACTACATATACATGCATTTCTTCAGTCAGTGGTACTGGGAACAACTTATTTGATGGCAGTGCTGCAAATGTTGTAGTTTTACAGGCTCAATTACTCAGTTTTGTCATCCAACAATCTACCTTTATTTTCTCTATATCACCTGCTCTCTTTGGAATAACATACAATGGACCTATGGTACCACAACAAGTGCCTCAAATTTGAAATTTCCCATTCTATAAACCTCATATGGTGTCTCAATAGTTGGCTTATACAACCTCAAAAAATAAGAAGAGCAGAAATCAATACAGACATACTTTGTTTTTTACCTGTTTTAGTCTTTATCCTCAAGAGAGGTTTTAGAACATATGGAGATGAATTTGTTGAAACAAAAATAAGTTTCTGTTGATAACGGCCCCCTTCACAAAAACCTCTCTCGGTTTTTACACATCTATCACATTTTAAGAGATTTAATTATATCTTTGAGGCCTATTTTTCAGAGATTTCACAATAAATAATTTCCCATTTTAGTCACTAATTTTAGACAAGGTTTCAGAACAGCTCGAGATGAATTTTTGGAAACCAAAATAATTTTTTGTTGGGAATGAGCCCCTTCAAAAAAACCTCTCTTGTTTTTTTACACAACTATCACAGTTTTGGAGATACAAATAGATATTTGAACTATCTTTTTCAGGAATTTCCCAGATTTCTTTTCCTAAAAAATCTCATGGACAACAATTGATGAGCCACCTCATCAATTCGACTTGGAGATCAGATCTGATCTCCTCCTTGATTATTTGAAACAAGAAACTAAATATAGATGAGGATGTTTTTGGATCCATTTCTTTTGGATCTTGATAAATATGTATTCTTTCTATATAAACATGGTAGAAGGAGAAGTAAGGGGTCGATAAGTTGGGCATTCAAGGACCTTTTTGTAAAATCCACTGTAAGACAGTTTATATTCCATATTGATACTAAATGGAAAAGGCATGTTGATGGTCAGATCCTCTTTCATATCTTATTCTTTTTCTTTTCTTACTTGAATTAATTTATTCTATTGCAATGCATTTGATTTCTTGATTTTAAGTAACACAGTGAAAACTTTGTTGTTTTTGTTTATTATCAAGATTGTCTTCAAGTACATGTTCTTGTTTTTCAATGATATTTTGAAATAAGAAATCCATAGGGAGTTGACAAACTACATACTCTCATATATTCCCTTCTTTATTCACCTTTTCATGCCTCATGGGCCTTGGATGTTGAGTATATGAGCTTGCATATTGTAGATATAGTTGGATGGTCACTCAGAGGGAAGGAATCCCCTCACCTTGGGCAAGGCACCCAAAGCATAATAGTTTTTTTTTTTTTGCTGTGATGTTTCACTTGGAGACAATGACATGCCTATTTGGAGAGGTTATGAAGCCTTCTACACCTATGATGTCACACTTTAGCCCTTGGACATTCCACACGTGGATGTGACATCATGTTTTGATGAGGTTTGAGTTGAGCTAGCATGATGCTTTTTTATGATGATTGTTGGAAATAGTGTTGTCATTGATGTCAAGGGAAGAAAATATCAAATACAATGGGAGACTCCATGATTTGATGAGTTACTGCACATCTACCCAATGTACATGAAGGAAAAAAGGAATGAAATGTAAATAGAGGAAGTGACCATAATCTTAGTTGATATAGACAGAGGAGGAAGAGAACACCCCTATGTGATGACTATGCATTGTTAAAATCTCTGCAAGTGTTTGTTTACCATGAAGATGAAGTAATTGTGTGTAAATAAAATAGATTGAACTTTGGCTACACAGATTTAAAGAAGAATGGAATATGGATGAAATTGAGGAGGTAAAGAGATTTGTGGTAGAGTGATCACAAATCGATAAAGCTCGACGACACAAAGGAATCTATCTACAAAAATAAGTCTGTTAAGGGAACCAAAGTTGAAGTATGAAGGCGGAACAATTTTTTTTCACAAAACAATATATCCCACATTTGTTGGGAAAAACCAAGACCAAAGAATTTATAATGAAAAATTAGTACTACATTGTTTGAATAAAAATAGGCAAGTCACAAAACCTTGTGCATGAAGTTAACTTTTGTTGGAAGAATGATGGACAAAGAATAGGTTAAATCCTAACCATTCATCTCCAAAGGTCAACTATTAAGATCAAAGATTGAGGTATGATACTTGGTGGGTCAGTGCAGTCACATTAATGCCATGATAGCAACCACATCAACCCCATGATAAAAACCACATCAGTGCCATGATAACAACCACATCAACACCACGTGTCCAGTTAGATGAGTACCACATCAGAGGGAGTCCATGTTAGTTCCATAATAAGAAGTTATGTGGATGCCACGTATGGTGCCATGTGTATGTCATCTAGTACATGAAGAAGACATCCACATGGTAGCCACCTCGTTTATTATATTAGCACAAGAGATCTAGAAAATCGACTAAGTATCAAGACATTGCAGAGCGATGAAGAATTGGGGGTATGTGAAGAAATGGGTGCGAACCCGCAGACCCACGATGAAGATCTTGAAAAATAACTAAGTGTCAAGAATTGATCGGACGAATGAGGGCACACATATAGAGTCGGGGAGATGTTGTAGACTCGTGGCCCGTGGTGAAATTTCAAGAATTGGCTAAGCATCAAAATGACTAAGTACCAAGAGATTTCAAAGAAATTGACTAAGTATCAAGAATAGATTGGATGGTCCATAAGGTCGCCACTTGTCACAAATCGGATGACCCAGAGGGTGAGAGATCTGACGGCCCAGGAGGTCACCACATGTCATAGATCAGATGGCCCAAAGGGTGAGAGCTCTGATGATTCATAATGTCTTGTAGACTCATAGTGAAATAATTAGAAAAGTTTCTAAGTATAGGTGAAAGGTGAGTGCGGCGGAGTGCAAAGGTGTATTCTGGAGACCGCGGAAGTATGAAAAGATATACCTTATACCCGCAGAGAAATGATTAGAAATTCATCTAAGTATAGGTGAAAAATGAGTGTGACATAACGTGAAGGTGCATTTTGGAGGCTGCGGAGGTATGAAAAGATATGAATTAGACCCACGGTGAAACCATCAAGATAAAAAATCGATCACTGAGACTAATTGGAAATTTGATCGAATGGTGGGTGTGAGCTAAAGGATTGAACTATGTGAGAATTGGATCAACGATCGATATTAATATGAGGACCAAATCAAATGACTTCTATGCGTCATGGTTGCATGGTGTGTTCTTGAGGACACTTAAGTAGATCGACGATTGTGACTGAATGGAGGTATAGATCGAATGAATAATGTGCATTGAGGTTACATGTGGTCCTAATATGCTAAGAAGATTGACAATCGAGATCAAATCAAGGATAGATTGGATGGTCATTGAACATTGAGGACATATTATGTGTTTTGGTGGAAAATGAAATAGATCAATGGTTGAGATTGAATCTTAACATGATCTGACGACTATTGAGGGTCAAAATGTATGCTATGTCTAGTAAATAGATGGCATGCGATAGAAGGAGATTGGGACCCATTTTCTTGGAAGTATTTTGATAGCCTGATTTGAAAGAAAGAAGAGGACTCAGAGCTGACCTGTTAAGCATGATTTCCTTATGTAAGTGGACAAATCCGTGGAGGTAGGTAGTGTACAAATAACAATTCCATGTTTTTTTTATGGATGAGTGAGGAGTGGGAGAAGTGGATTGTGAAAAGAGAAGCTTTGAAGAAAATATGCCAGAAAACAAAAAAAATAAAGTAAGAGTGGTAGGGTGGTGCTAGGGAGAGGATTGGTGTCCTCATCTTCTTGATAGGTTGGTGTGGAAGATTGGTGTCTGCAAATGATGAGTAGGTGCTTATAGTGAAGATTTGTGTCCTAAACATATTAACAATGTTGATGAATGAAACTATGTGATACAGTCTCCATCTTACAAACTTGTGAGGTGTGGATCAGTGCAGCTATGTGAATCCTTTCTCTCATCTTGCAAACCTGAGAGAAAGCCCCTAAGAAGGGTAAGTGGTTCCTTCCTGAGACAGAGCTAGGAACATAAAGATGACTCCTCCATTCAGAGAGTTGAGAAGAACTCTAGATGATTATCTAGTGGGAAAGACGATCTGTTGAGTTAGGACGTGTCTGTGGCTGAGCATAAGGTGAACGTGTGAAATCCCAAAGTGTTGGGTGCATCATCATGAGAACATAAATGAAGATGATGTATTAGCCTCCTCTGAGAAGAAGAGTTGACGAGAAGACTCCAGATGATTCTCATATGTGTGGCAGTGGGAAAGAAGGTCTATAG
>SNQJ01S0294907.1:0-10598 GCA_010110895.2 Picea sitchensis | reverse complement strand
TTGATATTGAAAATATCTGGTTTCCTGATGAATAAGAAAAGATACAAGAGAATATATAGTTTGTTTCTAAACTTGATATCCATGATGAAATTTTTCCGATGAAGAAACTTTTTCTGTACAAAATGCATTGTTTGATAAATCCTCCAAGAAGTTAATTTTTGAAATAAATTTGAAGAACAAAAAGGGAAAATCTTGTTCTACCATTAATCTCAGAGATGTGCATCCATTAAAATTATCTTTGATCCACAAGGTTATAGGAGATGCATTGGATGATTCCATAATTGACATGGAAGAGGAAAATTTCAGGCTTAAATAAAGAATCGAAGAATTGGAAGCAACTTTGATGCATCCACCCATATTAGCCACCCTTGTTGCCATGATCCATCTTAGCAGAAAATTTCAGAGAACCGTTGATGCAAATCTAATACTGAAAGGAATTTTAAGTTTGCTTAATGTCACTCAACATTTTGTGGAAGAAAATATAAAGAAAAGAATGTCACTTATTTTAGATATATAAGACTTAGAAAAAAGTTTTTATTCTTTCGGTCTCAAAATACAAAATACCAAAGAATATTTGAATACAGACCTAACAAGTGATAAAGGATTATTTACATATGGAGTTTCTATGTTTTTTGCAAAAGTCTAGGCAATGACAGAACAAAGAAGAAAACAAAAAGATTTGTCTTCTCAAAGCCGTATAAAGCAATTAAAATCATGTTGGATTCAAAGGATTAATACATTAAGAGGATTATTAAATGAACTTAATGAATTATCACATAAAAATTGTATAAAGCAATTAAAAGCATGTTGGATTCAAAGGATTAACACATTAAGAGGATTATTAAATGAACTTAATGAATTATCACATAAAAATAATGAGGCATATTCAAAAGTGATTGGGCTAGACATTGAAAGTACTACTATTGAAGTGTCAAATCCAAATTTGATATCAAATTCAATTCTCATGACTAGACAACAATTTGAGGAAAAAGTTGAAACTTTGAAAATATTATCAACAGAAAAAATTTGATAGTATGGTGGAATATACATATGATGATATTGATAGTTGGCTTGTGGAATATACAAATAGAAATGAAGATATCGAGACTGCAATACAAAATTCATCAATTGAACTTAGAGAAATTGAAAGTGAATTATTTAATATCAAATTTAGGCAATAAGTGATTGTTGCTCCCTTAAGAGAATATATTAAAAATTGGTTAAACAATTCTTTAATCAAAATTTATGAAACTCCAATGGAAGCAGTTAATACTAGTAATAAAACCACAACAAACAAGGATACAAAAATCTCATCAAAAAGCAAATGAAAAAGGAGACTCCATCAGAGTAAGCCCATATTGATCACATATCTCCTTCATTTTCAGAATTCATCGACTTGTATATAGTCTTTGGTTAGAAAGATATAACCAGATTATGATAACTTAGTTTATTATTCTATCTGGATCTTGTTGTTCGTGCTCTATCCCAGACTTACATTATCCTCTTCATATTTCTTGAAAATATTTCATGGTCCATGGGAGCCCCAATGATAGTCCTTGTATGGACAAATGAATTTTAAATTTCTAAGAATTGTAAAAGACTTTATCATTTTTTAGAAATCCCATAGAACTATTTTGGAGTTGGTTTTGACTGTGTTTTATAACTCTGAGTTTTGAGTATAATATATTTGAAATCATCTTATCAAATTCTCTTTTTGATCTTAATAAGCAATACTCTTTCAAATTTCTCTTATATGTTGGACCATATTTCTTTTATTTTTGAATGTGATAAAAAACATCTAAAATTGTGATGTATGTGAGAGTTTTTGTCATTTTCCACAACTTTTTTATTTCCAACAAATGTGATGTTTAAGGTTCCTAGTCCATTTCTCAGGAAATCCTATATTTTATGCCATTTTAAATTTTACTGAGTGATAAATTTTTGGGTTTTTTTCTCTAAAGAAATATCCTACATTATCACATTGACATTTTAAAGAAAATCTTTGAAGAATGTAAAGAGTACCATCTCTATAAAAAAGCAGGGGGATTTATATCCTCGTGAGGTTCTCGTTTCATTCTTAACAAATTCAAACGTCAACAGTTCCAAAGACCTTCATGATATGCCTTAAGCATATACCATAACCACCAAGATATGAACTTTAAAACATAGAAACCATACCTTACATTCTTAAAACCTGGTATATTAGATCTCATATCACAGACCCTTCCCCGACTTCAGCATCAACAGAAAATGGCACCTTTCTTCAATTTTCCTTCAGCCTCGCTAAACAAAGGCCATTCATCTCATGTGATGAGCCACAAGAAACCCACGGGGGTCCTCGTGGGACACTTTATGCATGAACCAAAAGGGTCAACTTAATTAGGGTTTATCAGAAAACCCTTCTCCCATCTACAACTCTGAGACCTTCACCATTCCTTCGCTGCTTCAGACTCAATACCTCAGATTCCCTAATAGATCACTTTCTCACTTGATAGATATTCAATAAAATTGCTTGTGTTCCATTGATAGGCTTCTTGAAGTGTATTAATACTTTTCCAAGTGGCTTCTTTCCTTAACTTTAGGGTCGACCTGTACTTTCTTGTTATAACCATTTTACCCTTTAATTAATGACTTGTAACTTCTTGATGCATCCGTTTAGGGTCTTAACCATTCTTCGGGGATTTCAAATTCATGAGGGCATAACTCCTCAACCGTGAGGAACCACATAGCGTACCACCTACCATTGGAAATGACATGACGATGAATATCCATCTTTGAGGGTTTTGTATGCATGTACCATTTCCTTCATCCTCTTTTTCCTCAAACAACTTCAGGATTTCTGACCACACCTATGGGGCTTCTCATCTACTTAACCACTTAGCCATATTTCCAAGGATTCTTGTAGACTTCTTCAAAGAATATTCCGATGAGGTCCATGCTTAAATATAAGCCATAATGGGACCACTTTGGAGACTTCTCCAAATACACCCATCACATATTCCTTCAAACAAATCCATCACTTCTAGAGGCTTCTTCTGGGGTTAACATGTTTCTTCTATGATTGACATCATTGCTTCTAGACTTCTTATAGAGTTTACATCTATGGTTGACATCAATTGAAACTAACATTCAAATGATCTCCCCCTTTGGCATTGATGGAGACACGCATACTCCACATGTGACCACTACTCCTGATATTTATCTCCTCATGTTTCTCTCCCCCTTTGACATCAATGGAAAAGGGTAACTCTCTTTGGGGTTGCTCCCCATGTCTTCATGCTTTTTATATTTCTCTTTGCTTTTGATATCAATAGAAAAGAGTGACTCCCCCTGATAGTATACCTTCTCTGAACCGTATCTCTTTCTCCATGCACTTCCCCTATCTTTATGCCTCTGATCTCTCTCTTTTGATTTTGTTATTTCTCTTCTCCTTTGACATTAAGGGTAACTATCTCTAACAATTTCTCTCCCCCTATCTTCTTTTGCAAGATGTCATGTAGATCAATGTGGGGTTTCCTGTATATTCTTTGTTTCCTCTCTTTTTGTGTTTTTTGTCCATTAGTTCTTCATGTTACTGTAATGTAGTGATATATATTAAAATCATTCATGTTAAGATTCATCCATTACTTAACTTTCTCTAATTTGTAATGGTTGTTGTTTCTTAGACTCCCCCTCTTCAATGTTCACATTATTGGGAGTCTCCAAGCCGGATGGCTTAGAAGAATATTTCAAGTCGCTCTGCAACAAACTCATCTTCCTCTTTGTCTATAGATTCATCATCTTCCTAAATTTTGGCATCTTCCTCTTTACATGTAGATTCATTATGGTCTTGTACTTCTGCAAGTTCTGTGAGTATGATCTATGGGATCTCTTCATTCGCATGTTCTTCTCGTTCTTTCTTTATTCTCCAAACCTTCTTGTACCTGATATTAGTGTTTTCCTTCAAGGAAGACTCCATCATGCTTCTACACTCCCGATCTATGTGTCCATGGTTGTAACATTTGTAAAATTCAATATTGTGGTGGCCCACATAAACATTTATTTCTTGATCATTTCTTCCATAAAATCTGCAATCTACAAATTTATGTCCAAATTTATTATAAGTAAAACATTGACCAAGAAATAAACTTTGATAGGAGCTAATGATCCTCTATGTGATGTAGTCCTCTTGAATTCATGCCTTGGCTAATCACGATCTTCTCTTATGTTGTTTCCTTCATATTTATTGAATATTCTTTGATCCCTTAAGGTAGAAGGTCTTATTTGAGATACACTTCTTCTGTAATCTTCCTCTTGAGTCCTCTCCAACACTGGTTGTTGATTTTGCGTCCTTCTGATTGGATGATATTCTTCTTTTCTTGTTTCCATGGAGCTTGAACCTTTCTTAGTACAAGTTTTCTTATATCCTAGTCCTGAATTTTCATAGTATGGACTTTGAGTGCCGATGATTTCATCCAATATTTTGGTGTTGTTCTAATGCATGTTCTTCTTTTGAAGTTCCTTTCTTAGTCAGAATATTTATGCTTCCAGATTCTCATTCATTTTCTCCCTTTATTCCAACTGATTTTTTAGTGTTTCTTCAATCCTTCTGGCTTCTTCTACTTGGACCTTTAGATTCATAATCATTTGTTGGACCTTTTCAAAGTTTTTTGGGGGATTTTGAGAACCCTCCTTTAGCTTGATTAATTCTTCCTTGAGTGACTTGTTTTTCTTCCTTTCTCTTTCTAGATCGCTTAAGGCATTGATTAATTCTTCTTCAAGATCCACTTCACCTTCTTCTTCATCACTTTCAACGATTTCTTTATGATTTTTCATTTCCATGAAGATCACTCTTTTTTAGTCACTGTCAATACCATCATCTTCATCAGATGAGGATCTGTCTTCTTTTGAATAGAATATTTTCTTGAAGAATTTTATTTTATTTTCCTTCTTGTTTCCATTTTGATATTTATTTTCTTTTTTGGGAACTTCTTCTTCATTACTATCTGAATTATTAGCATAAGGACATTTAGAATAAAAGAGACCAATTTTACCACAATTAAAATGTTTCAAAGGAAGCATGCCTTTGTACTTGTCAGTTCCTCTCTTCAACTTTCTTATGTAGTTGACCATTTCTTCATCTTGTTTTGAATCATCACTGCAACTGCAATTTGACTTTGGATTTTGTTTATTCTTCTTTATCTTCTTGGATTCCTTGAAATTTGCTTCCTTACTGGGTGGATTATCCTGCTATGTTCTCATTTCATAAGCTATAAGGATTACATGTAACCCATCCATGCTCAACGTGGCAAGATCTACTCTTTCTTCTAGGGATGAAATATTAGGATCAAATCTCATTGGAAGAGACCTTAGAACTTTTTGAACAATTACTAGTTGATTAATTTCTTCTCCCAATCCTTTAATAACATTTACTAGTTCATTAATTTCTTCTCCTAATCCTTTAATAGCATTTACTATTTCGTCAACCCCTAGAAAGTAAGTTGCAATATATTCATCTTCCTTCATATTCAGTTGTTCAAATTTACCTCTATCGATTCGAATCTTAGCCCCTTTTACTTTGGCATCTCCTTCATAAATATTTTGAAGTTTGTCTCAGAGATCCTTTGCAGTGTCGCAATGCATAACTTTAAAAAATACTTAGTCAACCAGACTACCCAGAAGAGTACTCTTAGTATTCGAATTGTTTTCACTGAGTTTCTTTCCATTTTTGTTCATTGGAGGAGTGGAAGGTGTTGTATATCTGTCTACTATTGCTTGCCAGACATCAAATCCTTGTGCATGTAAAAATGTTTTCATCCTTTTATTACAAAAGGTATAATTTTGACCATCAAACATTGGCACTCCATTCTTAGTGAAATCCATGATCTACCTTCTAGTGGTTAGACTGATTCTGATGGAACCTGCTCTAATCCCAATTGTTGGAATATTCACCAATATTGAGAGGGGGGGTGAATCAGTATTGAGCACTTTTTACCACTTTTAATCATAACATGTAATCTTCAACTTATCAATCAATTTATCACTTATGATTTCATTCAATATATCATTCAACAATGCATAACATATAACCACAAATACACAATACACCAGAATTTTAAGTGGAAACTCAAATGAGAGAAAACCACAAAATGTTTTCTTATATGTCAAAATATTACATTCATAGGAAGCACCAACTGGAAGGAGGATCCAACCCCCTATTTACAGGTTCTAACCTGAAGGAAGCTACAACTCCTTATATTCTCTAGCTCCAACTAGAAGGAGGATCTAACCCCATTATTTATATGCTCCAGCCTAAAGGAAGCCCCAACTCCTTGAATTCTCCAACTCCAACTGGAAGGAAGCTACAACCCCCTGATTTATAGGCTCCAACCTGAAGGAAGATCCAACTCCCTGTATTATCCAGCTCCAACTGGAAGGAGGTTACGACCCCCTGATTTACAGGCTCCAACCTGAAGGAATCTCCAACTCCTTGTATTCTGTGGCTCTAATCAAAAGGAGGCTACAACCCACTTTCGTTGCCTCTTCCTTCCGCCCTGAAATATAAGTGTAGACTCAACATGTCACCGACATTGTCACCGATAATCAACCTTTCACTAATAATCAACATGTCACTGATAATCAACATGTCATCTGATAATGAACCTGTCACTGTCCCTGTTACTATCTATGTCACTGTCACTGTCATTGTCACTATATCTATAATTGATATTGATATCTCATCAACATCATCATCAATTATAACCAAATCCACTCACATAGATCATATATGACCAAGATGTGCATCAAACCATATGCCAATACATGTGTGCCATATCATCCATGTAACAAGCATGTGTCATATCATAAACCATGTGCCACGATATGCCTCAAACATGTACCATAACATCCATCAACCATGTACCAAGATATGTACCATCACATCTATTAACCATGTACCAAGATATGCCTCAAACATATGAACATATACCAAAGTATATCTCAAACCATGTGCCCACTATCCAAGATGCTCCTCAAACCATGTGCCAAAAGCATGTCTTAAGAATGTGCCAAACCATCCAATATATGTACCTAAAATATATGCATCCATGTACCAAAAGGGCCTCCAAGACATGCCTCAAGCATTTACCAAAACAACTAATGTAAATACCTCAAACATGTTTCATAAAAACCAATGTATATACCTCAAACATGTGTTATAACATCACTAAGATGTGTCTCAAGCATGTTTCAACAACACCATGACATATACCAAACCAGATACCAAGATATCCAAGATATACCTCAAACCATATGCGAAAATATCACCAAGCTATGCCTCTATCCATGTTCCAAAAACCTTCATGATATGCCTTAAGCATATACCATAACCATGATATGAACTTTAAAACATAGAAAGCATACCTTACATTATGAAAACCGGGTATATCAGATTTCATATCACGGGCCCTTCATCAGCTTCACCATCAACATAAAATGGAACCTTCCTTCAATTTTCCTTCAACCTCATTGGCCAAAGGCCAATCATCTTGTGGGGCCTCATTTAACGACCCTCAGACAACCTGTGGGGGTCCTTGTGAGACACTCTATGCTTGAATCGTGGGAGTAAGCTTAATTAGAGTTTATCAAAAAAACCTTATCCCATTTGTAGCTTCGAGACTTTCTCCCTTTCTTCGTTGCTTCGAACTCGCTACCTCAGATTCACCAACATATCACTTGCTCACTTGATAGATATTGAATAAACTTTCTTGTGTACCAATGAGAGGATTCTTGAATTGTATTTATACTTTTCCAAGTGACTTATTTCCTTAACTTTAGGGACAACCTGTACTTTCTTGTTATAACTATTTTACCCTTTAATTGATGACTTGTAACTTCTTGTTGCAGATGTTTACGATATTCTAAACCATTCTTCAAGGATTTCAACTTCATGAGGGCATAAATCCTCAATCGTGAGGAACCACATGGTGTACCACCTACCGTTCGAAAAAAAATGGCGAGGACTATCCATCTATAAGGGTTTTGCACCCATGTTCCATGTCCATCCTTGTTTTATTCAAACAACTTCAGGCTTCATGACCACACATTTTGGGCTTCTCAACCATTTAACCACTTAGTCATCTTTCCAAGGCTTCTTGTAGAATTCTTCAAAGCATCTTCCCATGTGGGCCATGGTTAAATCTATGCCATAAGGGGACCACTTTGAATACTTCTCCAAATACACCCATCACATATTCCTTCAAACAAATCCATCACTTCTAAAGGCTTCTTCTGAGATTAACATGATTCTTCTATGATTGACATCAATGCTTCTAGACTTCTTCTAGAGTTGAAATATAGGTTTGACATCAAGGACAACTAACTTTCCAACAATATCCCCCTTTGGCATTGATGGCAACACTCATACTCCACTTGTGAAAAATGATCTTGATCTTTCTCTCCTCGTGTTTCTCTCCCCCTTTGACATCAATGGAAAAGGGTAACTCTCTTTGGGGTTGCTACTCTTGTCTTCATGCTTCTAATCTTTCTGATCTTTCTCTTCCCTTTTGATATCAATAGAAAAGACTGACTCCCACTAACAATATACCTTCTCTGAACCATATATATTTGTCTTCATGCGCTTATCATGTCTTCATGCCTCTGATCTCTCTCTTTTTCTTTTGTTCTTTCTCTTCTCCTTTGACATTAAGGATAGCTTCATCTGATGATTTCTCTCCCCCCTGTCTTCTTTTGCAAGATGTCGTGTAAATCAATGTGGGGCTTCCTGTGTATATTTTATTTCCTCTCTTATAGTGTTTTTTTCCCATTGGTGCTTCCTGTTAATGTAATCTAGTTATGTATATGAAAAAAAATCGTGTTAAGATTCCTCCATTACTTAACCTTCTTTGATCTATAATGGTTATTGCTTCTTAGACTCCCCCTCTTCAATATTCACATTACTAGGAGTCTCCAAGCCAGATGGATTAGAAGAATATTTCAATATTATTTGCAGTAGAGTCACCTTCCTCTTCATCTATAGATTCATCATCTTCCTGAATTCGGACATATTCCTCTTTGCCTGTAGATTCATTATGGTCTTGTACTTCTGCAATTCCAATGAGTATGATCTTTGGGATCTCTTCATTCGCATGTTCTTCTTTTTCTTAATTTCTTCTCTAAACATTATTCTATCTAATATTAGTGTTTTCATTCAAGCATGACTTCATCATGCTTCTACACTCCCAAGCTAAGTGTCCATGGTTGTGACATTTGTAACATTAAATATTGTGGTGGCTCACATAAATATTTATTTCTTGATCATTTCTTCCATATGATCTGCAATCTAAAATTTTATGTCCAAAGTTATTACAAGTAAAACATTGCCCAAGGAATAAACTTTGATGCCTGGAAGCCAATGATCCTCTCTGTGATGTAGTCGTTTTGAATTCATGCCTTGGTTGATCACGATCTTCTCTTCTATTGTTTCCTTCATACTAATTGAATCTCATTTGATCCCTGAAAGTAGAAGGTCTTCTTTGAGATACACTTCTTTTGTAATCTTCCTCTTGAGTCCTGCCCACAACTGATTGTTGATTTTGTGTCCTTCTGATTGGATGATCTTCCTCTTTTCTTTTTGTCAAGGAGCTTGAACCTTTCTCAGTGTAAGTTTTCTTGTATCCTAGTCCATATTTTCCATAGTATGGCCTTTGAGTGTTGATGATTTCATCCAATATTTTGGTGTTGTTCTGATGCATGTTCTTCTTCTGAAGTTCCTTTATTAGTGAGACTATTTATGCTTCCAGGTTCTCATTCATTTTCTCCCTTTATTTCAACTTCTTTTTGAGTGTTCCTTCAATCCTTCTGGCTTCTTCTACTTGGACATTTAGTTTCGTAATCATCTGTTGGACCTTTTCAAAGTTTTTGTTGGGATTTTGAGAACCCTCATTTAGCTTGATTAATTCTTCCTTGAGTGACTTGCTGATCCAAAAAGGATCCAGAGAAGGCTAATAATAACTCAGAACTCACAGAGGCAACTCGGAATGCTCATAATGGCTCCAACAGATAGAGAAACGGAAAAAAAATCAAAGTTCCCAAAAATCAGTTAAAACAACATGATCGTGAAGAGCGCATCGCAAGATTTCTAACAACGCAAATGGATCGTCAAACAGAGTTACAGTTTGAAAGATATTCAAGGTCAAAGTTATAGTCAAACAGGGCCAGTAAGTAGGGGACACATCATCATTTGTACTGTTGACGTCAGCATCTGACATGGTATGGTGATGTCATAATACGAGATGTTAACATTATCATGCCATGTGGCAGCACCAAAGGCTTCCAAGTGTCACCCACTAGTGTACTTTTCAAGGTCCATATGGACCAATAGAAAAGTGCCATGTGGCACCCCAGGTGACGCCACGTAGCACCACCTAGGGAGTGCCACGTGTCAGTAAGGAAATGATAGAGAAGTCAAATCAGCATACAGGTGGGCGTATCAACGGGTGCCACATGGCCCAATCATCAAGTGACACATGGCATCCCAAGAATGCCCAATGTTGGCCCGTGAACAAATTTAGTTTTAAACAAATGGCGGGTACGCCAAATCTGGTAGACCACACCAATTT
>SNQJ01S0294905.1:0-10598 GCA_010110895.2 Picea sitchensis | reverse complement strand
TTTTAGATTCTTCCAGGAAACATAACAAGAAACCCAGAGGGTCTTTCCAGTATAGCTTTCCATCAACAATGCAATACTTAATTGCATGTAGCTTTAAAGTTATTTCTTTAGAAGGATTCATGTCATTTGGGCATTGAAGAGTAAGGAGGTATGTAACAATATCACGGTACCAGGAAGAGGAGGAAAAATTATCTTCAATCTGAATCATAGATGCTTGATCACCAATTTCCTTTATATCGAGGAGAGATTCATGTGATTCGAAGTTATTTATTCTATTCACTCTATAATTTGATTAAGCTAACATCCTTGCCAGACCTTGACCTTTCACTAGTTTGGTTGGTTTCACTTCTAGATCAAACTCTTGAATTTTAGCCAACCATCTTCATCTTCTTCAATCATTGTCTGGCTGAACCAATATGTCTTTGATTGCATTTTTTGGCACATAAAAAATTATTTTGGAGTGAAAGATATATGTTCTGAAAGCCTTGAGATCCTTCACGATTGCATAAGCTTGTTTTTCAAGTATATCATATATTAGCTATGCATCCCTGAGACTTTTGTTAAAAAAGGCTATTGGTGGTTCGAATCCTTCTTTGTTCTTTTGAAGGAGCACTGCTGCAACAATTGGTTCAGAAGCGAAAGAGAATATTAAGAATTATTTTGTATAGTTCAGACTTACTAGTCCTGGTGCTTCCCCTATAGCTTTCTTAACATGCTCAAAATACACTTTGGATTCTGCAATCCATTTTACTTCGTTGTCCTTTTTTAGCATATCTATAATCAATTTTATTATTTCAACAAAGTTAGGAATAAATCTTCTCAAAAAATTGATCTTACCTAAAAAGGATTGAATCCCTTTTCGATTTCTAGGAATATTAATCAGGTTAATATCCTCAACTCGCTTAGGATCAACCTTGATTCTGTCGTTCGAAACTATATGACCTAAAATTTTACTTTCTTGCATAGAAAAGTGTGATTTTGGGGGGTTAAGTGACAAAAAAAAATTTATGCATTTTGAAAAAGTTTGTCTGATGTGCATCAAATGTTATGTATCAAAATTGGAAAAATTTGTCTGATCATCTTGATAAATAACAACAAATCTGTCTCTCTCACTGACGAACGCGATATCCATTTCCCTTTGGAAATTTGCGCCTACATTCATCAAACCGAAATGAATTTTATCATACATAAAGGTCCCCCATAGAGTAGTAAACACGGTATTTTGTCTATCATCTTCCTGAACAACAATCTGATTATATCCTTAGAAACCATCAATCATGGAAATTTTGTTAGCCCCTACTACCTTCTCTAAAACATGGTCCATCTTTGGGAGCGGGTAGTTATCTTTGAGAGAAGACCAATTTAAGTTCCTAAAATCAATGCAGAGACTTATTTCGTCGTTCTTCTTTCTAACAGGGACCAAATTGGCCACCCATTCAGAGTATATGAGGGGAATGATGATTTTTTCATCAATGAGCTTTTTAACCTCCCTTTCTATCACTAGCAGAAGAATTGGGTTTATCTGTCTAAGGTTCTGCTTGAAAGGTTTAATACCATGTTTTAAGGGACTCTTGTGTTCAATGACAAAAGTATCATAATTTTTTAAATCATCGTAATACCATGCAAAAACGTCTTTATATTATCTAAGTAACTCAACGTATTTACTCTTTATTTGAGCCGGAAGGTATTTTGATATTTTGACCATTTTTGGATCTTCATTAGTTCTTACATTACAATCTTCAACTTCTTCAGGTTGAGGTCGCAAGGTAGACGTTAAAGGTATATCATCCTAGTCAAACAACCTTTCTAAGGGGATCAGGCCTCTAGGAATTTTATTTTTTTTAAGTAAGAGCATGCGGTGATTTGCAATTTTATCTTGGAACTTCTTTGGCTTCTCTCCTTCCTGCATAATCCAAGAAGGATCATTCTGATTTTCTTGAACTATGTGGGTCTCAGAAAACTCATCAATCATTTACATGAACTGTTTGATTTGTTCCTCGTCTTCAAATACTATCCAATATTGAACATTGTTCGGAATCAAAGGCCTATGTCTCATATCGATATGGTATTTTAGCTTCAAAACCATAGGTGATATGAAAGTCGCAGGAGCTTTGGCCAAATAATCAGCTTCTTGGTTTTGCATTCTAGGAATAGAGTGAATATTAAAGGACAAGAGAAAATTCTCTATAAGATCCCAAACACAATTTCTATATGACCTCAGTCTTGGATTCTTAGCTTGATACTAATGTTTTATTTGTTTTACAATGATCTTTGCATCACCATAAACTATCAGATGTTTAATTTTTAGTTTTCTTGCAGCTTCTAATCCTAAGACTAAAGCTTCATACTCACAGACATTATTGGTGTAATCAATGTCCCATTGTAATCTATAAGAGAAAGGAATAGAATAGTCATCCCCTGGTGCCACAAATAACACTCTGGCTCCTGCTCCTTCACTTGATAAAGCACCATCGAAGAACATTTTCCACATTCTTTCTCTAACATTTATATTTTTCTTTGAAATTTTTTTTTTTTTTATTTTCTTCTTCTATACATTCTTCAACATCATCATCTATAGATAATATACAATTTTCTAAGTCTTGATCAACAACATAGACTGGGTAGTTATTGGGGTTTTGAGGGTCACTAACAGTATACGCCAGTCTAGTTTCTTTGTACAGCCGAGTGAATTGTCCACTAAAAATCAGAATTGTAGCATAGGTCATGTCTAGCTGAACCAATCCTCCTAACTTGGCACCCTAAGATATGGATAGAAGCATACCATACTTGGAAAGAACGTCAGCAAAAACCATGGCCATAAATATACTTTTCATAGGAATCTGAGCAAGGTTTACAACTAGATCTTTAATCATACCCAGACACTTAACCTTTCTAGAATCAAACGAATACAAATCTTGATAAGGTATGGTGATTTCAAGGTATAATTTTTCCATGATAATCTTAGGCACTAAATTATGTGAGGCTCCCGAGTCTAACATGAAATTGTGAAGTAAATGATCGTGCACAATTAGCGTAATATAGAAAGGAGAAACATAATCCTTACTGTTTTCAATGCGTGGTCCAAACACGATTCTAGGTTTTTTGTCCTGCAAATTGATAACATCGACTTGACATTCAGCATCAGAAAACTTTATTTCTTTAACAATTTGTTTTTTATAGATCGGGTTCCTAGCAAGTTCAACCAGAGGCATTGGAATTTTAATTTTATTAATTTCATTCTCTAAATTGAAACTCGCAATTGGTTTTTCAATTTCTATGGTCTGAATTTCCGCTTCTGTATTTTTTGGCTTCTTATTTTGCACCTCTTTTGTTTCAACTTTATATGTTCAGGCATCTTGCATCTCAGTTGTTGGTTTTGTAATTGTTGCCTCATTTCCTTTGTTTCGTGATAAAATCATTTTTGGTGGAATATTTGTAGAAATTTTTTCTTGGCCTTAAATCATATTTATGTTGAAGCTCGACCATTATTGAATCAGCGAGACCTTTGTATGCAAAGTCTCCCATATTGTTGATGTTTTCATCATTATTAAACATAGATTCCAAGTCTAAGGATTTCTCATAATCCTTCTTGTTTAGGTGAGGCTCAATATCATCATCGTTGAGGTTTTTTATATCTTCCTCTAATTCCTCATAATCTTGCACTTCATCTCTCTACATGAAATTCTCAGTTTTAAACGGAGCTTGAATATTTTGATCCTCACTTTTTATTTGTCTTTGTTGTGTATGAGGATTAGGATTTCTCTTGAATTTATTTCTAACGTACATATGAGGTTTGGATTTCTCTATTTCCATATTGGAAATTTTGTTTGATAAATATTTAATAATTTTGGCCATCTCATCCATTTTTTCCTCTACGAACTTTCCAGATACAGAGGGTCGTGCATGTTCTTTAAAACGCCTGGGTTCTCTGGCTCCCAACTCAACTTTAGTTTTCAACTTCCCAGATTCCATCATATTGGATTAAATTTCTATAGCATCATCTTGCATTCCCACTAACGTAGTGGGTCTCCTTTCTCTCAAAAGTAGAGTGAAGTCGGGATCAAAATCCCCTGCAAAAGTGATTTGTGTAGTTGATTGAGAGGGTTTGACTTTGGCTGGTATTTTGTGATAAATCTTATTAAATATTTGGATAAATTCTAGGATTGATTTAGAAGTCTTCTTTCTCAAGGCTCTGAATTCAGTTAAGTAATAAAGATGATCCTTTTTCTCACCCCACTACCTTAAGAAGGAAGTTTCTAGAGCATCATATGATCGTATAGAACCTACTGGAAGTCCTCTAAACCAATTTCTTACCTATTCTTCAAAAGTATGTACTAATAGTATTATGTAAACGTCCTCGTGCTCAATGCCTAGAATATCAACAAATTGATCGAAAAAGGCTATATGTTATGTTGTTATTAGATCCCCTTCTCCCATGAATTTGGGGAGGTTCTTCATGTAATTTTTGGGTAAATTGTGTAGGACAATAGGGATAACTAAGGGAGCATATATAGCGGCGAACTTGGCTAAGATCATAAGGGGTTGAACTTTTCCAGCATCCCCTGCACCTCTGGCACCACCAGCACCATCACCTCCAGCACCGGCTATTGAAATCCTTGGAGACGGAACTCGAGGGCTAAAAAGGAGATTTTCAAAAACTTTAAAAGAATGACCTAGTGACCTTTCGACTACTTCAAGATGTATTGAATGAAGTTCAGGACAAATATCATGAGAGGATGGAAGGTCTATATGAGGGGGAAAATAAAAAATTGAGCTCGTCTCCTTGGGTTTACCTAATGTATAGATAGGGGAATTAATAGGGGAGGTATATGGGCATAGAAAATAGTCTTCAGGGTTTTGGGAAACATAAACTTTCACTTCGGGAGGAGAAAGAATTAGTTGATTATTAACGATAGAGAGGATTAAAATAGGGTTGGTTTGGTCAATGTCAAACTTTATTTTAGGGATAATTACGTTTAGAGTTTCAAGTTTAACTTCAGGTTTACTTGTTGATTCTTCTGCAGAATGAACTTGTTTAAAAAATTCTTTAGGGGTTAGTTCTTCAGCAAGAATTTTAACACTAACTTGCGTAATTCTAGGTTGATGAACCTTACCTGTCCATGTAGAATTTTTTCTAAGATATCCCTTTAGTTTCAACAAGTTTTTGGGATCCAAAATTGGCATAGTCTTCTTTTCATTCGATTTTTTCCTGGTATTCTTTCGACCGAATTCCAGTTTTGTCTACGATGGATTCACCAAGTGAAAGATAAAGTAATCCTTACTCATGTATTTAATCTTTTTTCACCATCAAAGACCAAAATTTACCTTGTCATTTTCCCAGGGAAAAGTGATTTCATTTCTCCATCCTCGATAGTGGCGCCAAAAAGATGTTGCTCCTGATATTGATTCTAAGGATTAAAGAATAATGTCAAGCATCAAAGGTTTTAAATGAAATGTTTTTATGAGTGTTTTTTCTACCTTCAGTTTTTTGAGAAATGATATTTAAAAGAAATCAATAATAAGACAGTACAGAGGTTGTATCTCGTTATCTGAGTCATGATTATAATGTCAAATGATATAGAAAGATTTACAAAACTATTAAACAAAGTCAGGTATCAATTATAGATAAGTATCACCATGTTTGCAATAGAATAAAAGTAGAACATGCACCCTTGAACATGATATAAGAATGTAGTAATTCACACAGATCACAGGTCTTGTTTTACTCATAGGAATAATAGAGGAAAAGTTGTTTACTGAATGAACTCTTGGTATAATATGATCACAATAGATGTAGTACTAAATTTCAATCAATCAGTCTTCAAGAATTATAGAAAGAAATTCATAGAAATGGAAACATAAAGGGAACACATAACTCAAATTGAACGAAACTTAGAATATATGTCTTCACTTGTATTAATACTTGAAAAAGAGTTTCTCTTTTACATTTGACAAGAAGCAACCTTGAATAGATCTTAAATCTATGTATTTATACAAAAAAATTCACAACCGAAAACAGTTGGACTCCTCATAATGTATGACTAAAAATAGAATACATATGAATAAAATAATAGTATGCAGTATTGTTGAATTTTGTTGGCGCTTCCTATGTCTCTTTGTCTTCTTGCAGATGTTATTGCTTTCCTTTGATCTTTGAGCCGGTTACACATGTCATTAAGGCCAACCAAAACATTTGGCTTGTTGTCTTGGCCATTCGATCTCATTTCCATCTGTCCCTTCAGGTGTGTTCAGTGGGGCAAGGAATTGCAATTGAATACATGGGGGGGAATATTAGATTAATAGCTCAGTGTTGGCTTGTTAAGGGATAGATAAAGGCTATAGGGAAGAGTAATTGTTCACGAAAATAATGATGGGGGAACAAGTGTTCGATGAGGAGGTGTGATGAGTGAAGGAAAGAATGTGGGTGGTAGGGATAGACAAGGTAAGTCACTTTTGGAGGGTGAAAGGTAGAGTGGGTGGATAAGGTGGACGTTGTGCATGCTTTATCATTTTCTCCAAACTACACTTTCTTGTCCATGTTCAATGCATTGGGTGCATCTATCCATTCATTTACTTCGAAGGAAAACAATTTATTTTGTATTTGGGGCACTTCTCTTGGATCTTGTTCACCTCTTGGACTGTGGCATGAAACTGCAAACTTGGATTAACCAACCATTCATTGATTTTAATAAGATCATTCTAGCTCATCTATTGGATGGTTTCCCGAGTAGCTTCCTTGTTCTTTCTGGATCTTTTCTGGTTCATTTCTATCTCAATTTTCCCCAGGGCCTCTGAAATATTATTTCCCTCAAACTCAATCATATTTTTATTTAATGATAACAATGCCTCTAGAAAATCCTCTTTCACATCTCTGGTAAGTTTCTTGCCTTCTTCCATATTTGTTTCCCAGGCTTTTAGGGCCATTTCTCTTGTGACTTGTTCAAAATGAGAGAGAAGAGTAAAACCAGGGGCATTATCTCTCTGCATCCATATGAGAACTTCTTGAAACTTAGACCAGGATGAGTAGGCCTCTTTTTCCTTGACATAGATATCTTTTAGGGAAAGGTCTACTACCTTATAACATTTATGAATAACATCTAATTTTAGATAGGGTTATTGTTGGGCAACTTTCGGCCTCTCATTTACTTCTGATGCTTGTTCTTTGAAGGCCAAAATGTCTATCATTGTGTTCTCTGTTAGTTTCAGTCTGGCATGCATCTTCTCCATCAAGTTATCACGCTGAGTGATTATTCCTTTGCTTGTTTGTGAACTTTGGTGGAGCAACTCAAGGTTGTCATGCAGTTTTTTAATTTGTTGTTGATCACTAGCCCTAATTTGCTCAAAGTCTTGGTTCATCCTGCTTCTGATAGTTTGCTCTATAGTATATATCTGATTTTGCAATTTTTCTACCAAGAGGCACTTATGTTGTAGTTGTTCAGTCAAATTGTCCATTAACCATTGATTGGCAGTGGAAAAGACACCCAACGAACCTTAAACTTATTTTTCAAACTCTGGACCATCATGGTATTTCCCATCATACACCGGTCTTTTCCTTTTAGTAATAACTCCATCCTTTTGGTGAGATTCTCTCTTCACGATGGCCTTTCATTTCTTTCTAAAAAATAAGTCTGAGGGAGGCATTTCTTTGGGAAAGATGGAAGTAATATCACCTAAGAAAGTAAGTTTGGAACTAGGATTTCCAAAGCTGGTTTGTAAAGGGGTTAATGATGTGATAGGAGAACCAATTTTGGTGGAAGGTGCTTGTCCTGTTATATTCAGGGTGCCAGCAAGAGTAGCTGGTTTTGAATGAGGGATAACTTGTCCCATATTAATGAAGGCTTTGAACTGAGCTAATACTTGTGGATCCTTCAATCCTACTAGTGATGTTCTTATCTCATGAAATAAAACTTCTGGACTTTTCGATACTTCCTCAGCTTTGCGCTTAGTGGAGGAACTTGGCTCAGATCCTGTAGTTCTATCTTCCTATGAAGGAGGCATGAGATTTGACTCTCCATGCAATATTTTGGGTAAAATATTCCACATGTGTTTTTGAAAGATGATGAAACTAGCTTGTTGGTCTGGGGGTAGGGTTTGGAATCTTCTTTGGACTTCCTCATAAGATCTAACTCCCCTGAACATTTTTTCATAACGAGAATTCTCATGTATGTATCACTTCATGTTAAACTAATCCAGATGGTTTTCCACTATCTTGTGTGGATCATTCTTCTTGAATTCGATGTCAACTAATTTTACATCCTCCAGGGCCGCAGCCTCGACTTTGGAGTGACCGAAATCTAACAATGTCAACATGCCAACTTGAATGGGGAAAGTTGGCCAAACCTTTTTTTGAGCTGCTTTAAGCTCCTTGTTGATACCTCCTACCACTGTCTAGTACGCCACTTCTCTGCACAATAGTCTGTCAAGTAATAACTATGGGAGATCATGAGGAGGAACCAAATAACCGAATACTCTGATATAGGAGAAATTCTCCTCTATGAACCAGTCTACAAGATTTCCTAGGTTCCCCATAATCCTTTCTAAAATCTGAGGAGGTGGGTGACCATAAATAGCTATGTGAACTGGTACCACCACATTATGACATATTTTGTAAAAGGAATATTTGGCGTTCTCCTCCCACAATTTGGAGTGATAAAAATGAATTGGCTCAGAACTGGCCGGGGTCCAACTCCAATTCATCAGGGGAAAAGGGGTCATGAAACAAATGGAATCCATAACATATGTCGACATGTAAAAAGGGGTAGGTTTCCCTTTCAATTTTGTTGATTTATACTCAGCGATTTCCTTGGCCAAATTATGAGATAGTATTTTTGCCCAATTGAAAGTATAACCCTCGACTACCTCTTTCATGATGGCTACCCACTCAACCGAGAAATGTGTAGGGTTCTTTTTCCTGAACATGTGACAGAGCATCATGGATACATACAACATATTATTGTCTAAGGACATTGTGGCTTACGTACCATGAGCGTTGGCTTTGAATTTCTCTGGATGTCCCCACCATGTCTTGATTATATCATGGTCACTCCTAGTGTATTGGGTGCATTATTTCCTCTCAAACTCTAGAAGGAATGCGACATTGTAAGTGTATATAGGAGTAGGGGAAAGTTTGTAAATTACTTGTAGGTGTTCTAGTCGGAAAGAACCGATGACGACCTATTGTTGGTTGATGATGCTCCTGGTCTAGATTTTGACATGTTCCAAAGCCCAACTAATCATATCATTGTAAGCTATGATTCTTGGTCACGCAGCGATCTTATGCAGCTCTGATTGTGCTACATGTCTAATATTATCTATATAAGAGTCATGGTCTTCTTCAGCAGATTCGTCTAGACAGTTGATGATTTCATGCTCTAAGACATCGAAGAACTACGTCCAAGTTTTAATGGCATCCATGACTCACACATTTGTGTCTGATAGAACGTCTGCGTTCATGTTTGAATCATCACCCGATGCATCAAGCTTCTTTGAAATTTTTTGTGGTGCCATAATCCTCAAGGAAATAAAATAATCTTACCTGTTATAGGAGAAGTCTGTGAGTTCTTCACTGGATAAAAACTGCTAATTGTAAATGGTAAAAATGACTTTGAAATTCAAAATCCTTTTATTCAAAAAAATGTATTGATCTTCGTATAGCCTTACTGACGAAGAATTTATTAACCTTAATGAAATTCATTACCCGACAATTCGAAATCCTTATTTGAAATCATTATCCTTAATCGATCATAAATGCCATTAATACTTCGACGGTTTGCGTTCGGGAGTTTTAGATGTGACAGGGTGGAAATCTCCCGAAGTCCGAATTCGTGGAGGAGTTAGTATATGAGTAATCAATTTTAAATCTGAACTAATCATGTTTAAAAAGTTGTGTTAACTTAAAGCGTTTCAGAAGTTCAGACTTCAGAGGTTTTGAATATAGCACAAGAGAAATTTCTTAAAATCTGAAACTGCGAAGTAATTAATTTCTGAGTAATCACCCTTAAGTCTTAATTAATCGTGTTTAACTTGATGTATTTTGGAAGTTTGGACTTCGAAGGTTTTGAATATGACACAAAGGAAACTTTTTTAAATCTGAAACTGCAAAGTAATTAATTAACTCTTAATCGTGATTAACTATGTTACTAAATGTTTTAATAACTCCTTTTTACTTTTTTTTGTAATGTCCAATACTTCGGTGGTTTGTGAAGTCAATCTTTGTTAAAACTCTCGAAGGGCCATCTCCCAGAGTGATGTGGCAGAGACAACGTCATTCTGGATAATGTGTCAAGAAAAGAGAGGTGCCACATGTCACTCAAAAATGTGTGAATCTGTTAGGTAGTTAGGGAGGTAGTAGTGGGGGCCCAAAGGGCCCATAATGATAATAGTGGAGGCCATTCAATGTAAGGTGGACTAATTCCACTATATTAATAAAGGCCCTCTATGGTAGTTAAATATAATAAATGTGAGAAGGCTCTCTAGAATGTTCCTAGGAGATAGGGAGAGATATATAAAGAAGTGTATGCAATGTAATGAAGCATAGTAAAGAATATTGTGATTGTACAAGCAAGGATTGCTTGAGGATTGTTATCCTTCCTTAAGGA
>SNQJ01S0294903.1:0-10598 GCA_010110895.2 Picea sitchensis | reverse complement strand
AGTTGTACCTCGTTCTCTTTGTTGCAGACTAAGGGTTTGCAAAGATACTCTTTTGATCGATCCCCCTTCCGATACAACTCTGCGGCCATGAAAGCACAAGCTTTGTCCTATTTCCGAGCTAGTTAGCATATGGGGTTATCAATCGGTTTTTCATTTATTCCTTGTAAAATCATGAAAGCTACATTTTGTAGGTTTTGTGGTGTAGACCAAAACTCAACCCTACATTTTCAAAAAGCTGAAAATAAGCTACAAGACAGGAAATTCTTGGTGGAGATAAGTTTGCAGTTTACTTATTTGTGAACAAGAGTTCAAGACATATAAAGATATCGATAGTTATCACAATGTTTTTCTCTCATTACTTTGATGCAAATATTTAGTTCAGTACTCAACTTTTGGATGTCAAAGGTTCTTTGGAGAACGAAGAGACTCGTTCAATCCTAAGAATCGAGGTATGCTTGCAAACATTTTTTTTGTAGGTTACTCGTTCTTTTAGAAATTAACTCATTGTAAATAGGTGACCGAATCTGCACAATTGAGTTTTCATTTTTGAGTTTGATAGTTCAAGGGTGGAGTTACAAGAAACCCTTGAAGTCTATTTCTAACCTATGGATTGATTTGTGGAACTGCAAGAGATTTTGAACACTCTAATCCTCTCTTCTATGGATAATACAATCACCATTGACAAAACCACTCTACAGACTTTTCTGACCAGCTTGCAAGTTTTGCAAGTGAAAGCAACATTACTTAAAAATCAGAATCGACTCCTTCACGATGCACTTGAGATAAGGAATCTTCGAAAACATTATGAACCAATACTTGTTCAGAACCCTATATTCGAAGATTAAGAAGATGATGATGTCGATTCAGATCAACAACCAACACAAAAACCACTCAATTAGACAACCCCATATTCAAGTACAGATGAATTTCATCTTCCTCTTTCCAAGCAGATCATTAGACCTTGGGAAGAAATCAGAAATAACAATCATAGAACATGTATCAGATATGAAAAGGATGCCACCTTTCATATTTCGTATTATACCAAACCGATGAAGTTCCAGAGTGTTGGACTCTTTCAAGAAGTTTCACATTCACCTGCTCCAGTTCAAGAGTAGATTATGGTATTCCAACATTGTCAACGAGTTGGCCACGTTGAAGACCAGTGCTTTGATATTCATCCTTGCGAGCATTGTGGATAACATAATCATCCTTCAATAAGTGTTTCAAACGCAAGACAACTACAAGAGTAAAGAACCACTATGGGTGGATTCCTTCTTGGAGATGGTCATCAATAACCAAGAAGATATCTCAGTCATACCGACAAATTCACTCTCGAGTATTAACACAACTTGAAGTGAAAGGATTTGCATTTTCTCACCTTGTATCTGATAGGGGGGAACAACATCAATGATTGGTAGTCAGGCTTCAAGTTTCGAAGTCTCATCAATCGAGCAGTAACAAGTGAGTGTGATTGGTTTGTGGTTTTCCTTAAACCACCACTTAGTAGAAGACTTACAACTTCTACTAGACAAACAATTTATGGTTTCGCTTAAACCTCCACTTGGTAGAAGACTTTTAGTTTCTTCTACATCACAGTTTATGGTTATATTTAAACCAACATTGAGAGAACTTCCAATTAGCAGAAGACACCAACTGTCAGCTTCTAGCTAACTTAGGAAATGTTTTGGGAACCATTGAGCCTAAAGCAAGGTTCTGGAGTTTGTGGTCATCCTTAAACCACCACAGTGGTTTGTGGTCTTCCTTAAACCACCACATCCATTTAGTATAATACATGAGCTTCTGCTAACCATTCGGTTTGTGGTCATCCCAAAACCACCAGATTCAGAGAGCACATTTATCCATCAAGAGTTGCACAATTCTATATTCCAGCGCTCATCTTGGACTCACATACACCCCTTCGGATTAGGGGGAGAATGTTGGAAACACAATCCTTGGGGTTACAAACTTCACATAATGTAAAGAGTCAAGATAATGTCACTAAATTCAGGAGTCCAAGAGACCTTGGATGATAATCAAAAGGTCATCAATATATGTATATATGTGTATCATATCCATTAATAAAATACACTACACGCTTTATCTTAATTGTGCATTCCAACATCTACAAAATAGGCCACTAACAAATGTACAAACATATCCTACGATATGGGAATATGTTCATAATTTTAGAGTGGAGAGTGTAGATAATTTCAAAAAAGCATGTGATTGTGGAGTGTCTCTTGCATTTGATCAAACAAATTCATGCAAGTTCAAGGGATACAAAACCTAATGGAAGGACAAGTTCACTATGTTTGCTCCATTAAGGAGATAATTGAGTTGGACTATAGGTCCTTTAAATGTGTGATTTTTAAATGTACATGGTTTTATGTTTTTGATAGAAGGATATTTGTTAGTGTTAAATGGTTTTTACACCTTTGTGCATGATAGATATCCCCAACAAAGGTTTTATGGATTTTTTGACAGATTGAAAGGTAAAACAAACTACAATAGACAATTTTCCTATCTATTGAATCAAATTCTTGAAATGAGAAGAAAGTAGGACAAGAAATAAACTCACTAGATCATATAGCTTATCCTTGCTCCTTCCATGCAAGCTTCACCAGAGCAACTTACAACATTGTATAGATAATAAGGATATCCACTATAGTCTATCATATTAAGACTACAATCATTCCTTGAAATATGTCCTCATTTTATCTGACTTTGAACATGTCTCTTTTATAACATTCAAATGTTAAAAAATTTCCTTTATCATCCCACACAGTAGGTAATCCCATTTTTACCAAATTTCCAAATTTATTGGTAAAAAAATCAATATTCCTTCTAACCATTATGCATTTATTCTATACCTATTGTGTCAGATTCTTTTTTTTGAAGATCTGCTCTATTTCCATTACCATTGTTATTATGTCCTTTATTCCTTTATTCTTTAATGTTTCCTTTGAATTGGAATTGAGAAATTTTATAATTCTTGTAGCCACTTGAGGTCTGGTTCCCAATTCTTGAAATGCTTATTGTATGACTTTGTCCTCTTCAACAGCAAGAGAAACCTCTTCTCCAATTATCTTGAAATAATCCCATATTTTGTTGATCTCAAAGATAATTTGATCCCAAATTAGATGTCTGGCTCCTATCAAATACAGATTTCATTTTATCGATTTCAAAGATAATTTGATCCCAAACTAGATGTCTGGCTCCTATCAAATACAGATTTCTAGTTGATTTATTCTGCAACTTCTCTATATCTCCCAACATCTTAGCCTTTAGTTTCTAATATTGTTCAATGATTTTGTCATTCTCATTTATCTCAAGCCTTATCTTTTGAAAGCTTTGATTTCCTCATTCTGTGTAGAAACTGATTTTTTGAGTTTCTCAATCTCAATTCCTTTTAGATTGATTTCTGATAATGTTTTATCTAACCCTTAAGATGGGTTTGTTGGCACTTTAGGACTGTGAGGAAGAATATCCTCTCTTTAGGGCTTCAATTTGTTTTTCATACATTTCCATTTGATCCTTCATCTGTCATTTTATACTTTAGCAATGGATATTTTTCTTATTGCATTGTCTTCAATTCTAGTGTTTGTACATGATCAACTCTAGGTATTTTAAGTTTTTTCTTCAATTCTTGTATTTCAATATCCTTTGTTTTTATTAGATATTGCATTGATGCTGCATCTTGTGGATTTGCTCCAAAATCAATTACCCATTGTTCAAGTTCTTCCACTCTCATTTGTTTAGTTCTTAAAATTTTCATGCTTTGTCGGTTCCTAATACTCATTCAACTTTTTCATTCCAATAGAAGCCATCATAATATCTCGCGAGCTTAACATTTCTCCTGTTTGCCTGTAGATCCATTTTTCAACAGATGAACCTCATTTAGAATAGAGATATTGGTAGACCTTATTTCGATGATCTTTGGATTCTAATACAACTATGTTTACCTTTCCCTTTTCATAATCCATAACATATAACAATCTTTTCTAAGATGGCCCTTGATTATAAATTTTAGGAAAAAAATCTTGTTTGATATTCACACCCTTTTTCTTGATTTCCATGAACTCATGAGTGCGATCTACTTTGTTGTGATTATTGATTTAAGCTCCTAAATTCCTTTCATTTTGATTTTCCGAGCTCTGAAGATTTATTGATGATGAAACTTCTACAACCACTGTGCTCATATCAATGGCTCTTAACTCATCTTGTGATATTTGATCTTTGTTTTCTTCCTGTTGTTTTGTCTCTTATATTTTAGTTGATTTTACTTCCTCTATCTCTGACATCTTTTGAGTTGATTCTGCACCTTTTATTTTATATGTTTTCTCAAATTGTTTCAAAGTCTCAGTCACTAGTGATTTTGATGGTTGATTTGGAATTTGTTCTTGAACTTGTAAATTTCTCTGCATATATTCTCAGTTATCTTGATTAGCCAACAACTCTAGTTGTGGCTTTGGTTAATGTTGATAAGGAGTTGATCCAAACCCTCTTCTTCTTGTTGATATGATAGAATGAAGATCATAGATCCATACTTCACCCTGTTGGAATTCCATGTTCTGAAGAAACTTTTATGCATCCTGCAAGGCTTCTCTAGTGTTGACAATAAAAAGATCTACCTCTTTTTTTAAACTTAAATCTTGTTTTATGATTCTTTGATACAAAATGAATGTAGTCAAAATTGAGTCTTTTCCTTATGAATTCCAAAGAAAAAAAATTAGGTGTTACAAACCTAGGTAAAAGAAAATATGTATCTCAACACCATAAAACCTAATCTATCTGTGATTTTTAAACAAACACCAATCCTCAACCCTTTTATTAGGACTTAGTTGTAAAATTTTATACACTCTAGAAATATCCCTTTTATTAGGACTTAGTTGTAAAATTTTATACACTTTAGAAATATTTTGGGAGGTGTCTCACCATGAATGATTTCAAAGGCTATTGCCATGAACCGGATTGATGCATTATGAACCTCTTCATTCTATTTTTTTCTAACTAGGGAGAGTCCAATGAATAACTGGGGCCAACGCATTTCATTCCTGTCAGATCCTAGTTTGGGAGAGCACAAAAATATTATACCAAATATGATTGGTACTTGAAATGTTCAATAGCTCAATCGATAAGGAATATTATCACCAAAAAACTGGCATAATTATATTTAACAAATGGTTTTAACGTGGGTAGATAGATAGAATCCATAAACCCTAGAATGTATTCATTCACATATTTATCATCATTATTCCCTAAGATTGCAGTTACCATTGTTATAATATGTCTAGATGTTTCAAGAAACGTGTCAATTTTAAGGTTAACATTTTCTTCAGGGACATTGACAATCTGACATAGATAAGACTGTAATAAAACAATTATGTCTTGAGGGGACAACCTTCTGAAACAATCAACAAGTATCTTTTCATTTAAAGTCTCACTTTCAGGATTTCGAGATAGCTTAAGCATTTCAAAAATAGACCTCTGAGATGAAATAATGAAGACCAGCGTAAATTGAGGAAAATTGTAAGTTTGGGGCAGAATAAACTTGGCGAGCTTGGACTCCCATGCATGATAATAATCAACAATATCTTTGAAGTGTTGCATGGATAATTTATATAACTAGAATAGATCATAAGACAATACAAGATAAAATACATATGTATCTCTAGTCAACTTCTTCAACTCTGACAGGTCTCTTGATTTTATCTGATTTTAACGATTCCATCTTTTAAACTAAAATACCGAAGGAAATAGATATTTTCAAATTACTCGAGATAAACTAACTCTAGATAAGGTTCAAGTTGAGTTGGTTGTAATGCCCCATTTCACCTTACTATTTTTAGACAAAAAACTTATTCTTTGAGGGTGTTTGCTAGCAAATGACTTGGTTAATTAGTATTTGATGAATGCTAGACTTATTATGAATTTCTTAAAATGACAAAATGTGAAACTTATTAATTATGGGTTATATATTGTTGAATAAAACTTGTGGATGATCATGATTGTACGGATATTATTAATGAGTTCCTGAGTATACAAGAATCTCAATGACTATTTGATGTGGGTATCATCAACAAGATCCTGGAGTAGCTCAATGACTAGTTGATGTGGGTATCATCAACAATATCTTGGGGCTGGGCTCGAGACTGAGTTAGGGAGTAACTATGTGATGAATTTTTGAATAAATGATTTAAATTGATTATGGACATTGTTGATAAAAAATTGATCAGTGGATGTATGCACAAGGATCATGCTTGTTGATCTCACTCACAAAAGAAGTAGTGGGGCTATAGAAAACCAAACCAGTAGAAAAGGGAGGGGTGGAACAACATCCATGTTTCCACTTACTTGCAATCCCTTCGTGGTCGAAGTTAAAGAGTGATGGAAAGACGACGAAGGATGCAAGGGAACCTCCCCTTAAAATAAATACATTCATATATATACAAGCTAAATTGATCTCTAAATCCAATCGATAAATGAACTCCCAAGCTCGGAAATTGATTGAAAGACAAACAAACTCTCACTTCAATCCGGAGAAAGTGATGAGCATGACCTCCTTAGTTCCAAACTGAATTGAAATGAGTGTAGTTCCTCACCAACTACTAAGATGAGATGAGGGTAGGCCAACTAAACCTATCTCGAAGTGGCTATAAGAGAATCAATAGTATAAATATATTAATAGTATAAATATATTATTGATGTAAGAACATGATTCTTCCCCTCATTCAGTGACTTATTCCTCCCATCCATGAATGATTAACCAATTTAGGTATTGGGTAAGCTTTATGTCATCCATAAATTCTATCTAAAAGGGGGCCAACAAAACCCTTCTTCATAAAAACTCTTTCTATTAAAAGTTGGGATGAGATGGAGCAATCCACTCTATCTCTTTTCCGGTTTCAATTCGAGAGAATTGGACAAGCAAACTCACTTTTCTTGGCATCAATTCCCAAGAATATTGACGAGAACAACCGGCTCATCTTCTCTCACGATTCTATTGAGCCCATGATGGGTTTAGCATCTTATATTTATTTATATCTAAAATCCATGATGGGTTATAGCTGCAAAATTTACACCAACATATAATATTGAATTTTTTGAATAGTTGGTGTGAATATGCTAAACCTAAAAATCAGCCAACATTGAGCAAAATGATACAGCCAGTTGCCGGGCTTGCCACTTCAATGTACTCTACAACAGACGAGACGAGGATGCTAGAAAGGTAGGTTTCTTCACTATGTTTTTTCAATCCATAGGCAAATCATGGTTTCTCAATTGAGGCCACTAGATGTTGATCTTGCTACGACATGCCTGAGGATAGCCGCATCACACGTGAGAAAAATTCTTCTGCATCGTTGAGCCCATGTGTCTCCCTGTTGGAGCCATAGCCTTAATAACATCGCCCTCCTCATGCTATAAGAGCGTTCCAAATTGAGAAATACAAAACACAGGGAGTGGAGTGAGTAATAGAAAGCAACAAACCATCAAGCAAAACCTAATGGAGAGAAGGATGAGAGTGGCATCAACGCTTCTTACGCTCTACCTTTCACTTCTTCTTATTTCGCTATCCTCTGTAGCTGCCCAGGGAAGAAGAGGCGGTCGTTTTGGAGGGGAGGAGGAGGAGCGCCGACATGACGAGAGATCATCATCATGTGAGAGGCTGCGGCATCTAAGCGCCCGCGAACCATCTGAACTGAATGATAAGATCGGAAGGTGGCACCTTCGAATTGTCCACCGGAGAAGACAACGAGGAATTAGAATGCGCAGGCGTTGCCTTCTTCAGAAAAAAGATCGAAAGCAACGCCATCTCGTTGCCCCAATATCCCAACACCCCTCTGCTGCTTTACGTTGAGCGAGGTAGGCCAATACATGTTTGTGTATGTCACATGATTCCCTAAAATTCTTATTATAATTTCTAGTATATGTGCAGGTCAGGGCATGCTCGGCATTGTTTTCCCGGGGTGTCCGGAGACTTTCAGAGAGCATTCCTAGTTTCATTTGGAAATTAACTCATTGTAAATAGGTGACTGAATCTGCACAATTGAGTTTTCATTTTTGAGTTTTATAGTTCAAGGGTGGAGTTACAAGAAACCCTTGAAGTCTATTTCTAAGCTATGGATTGATTTGTGGAACTGCAAGAGATTTTGAACACTCTAATCCTCTCTTCTATGGATAATACAATCACCATTGACAAAACCACTCTACAGACTTTTCTGACCAGCTTGCAAGTTTTGCAAGTGAAAGAAACATTACTTAAAAATAAGAATCGACTCCTTCACGATGCACTTGAGATAAGGAATCTTCGACAACATTGTCAGGGCGATCAGGGCGCAGATCAGAGAGACGACCGGAGGAAGAGGAAGAGGACTCAAGTCAGAAGGTGAGGCGAGTGAGGAGAGGAGACGTAATAGCGATATTTCCAGGAGCAGCCTACTGGTCGTACAATGATGGCAACGAGCCTCTCCAAATCGTAGGGATTGCCAACACATCCAACCCTCTAAATCAGGGCCACTGGAGTTAACGGGTAAGCATCCCGATCAATTAACTAATAATCATCTTCAGCTAGATTATAAGTTCTTTCATTTCTTTTATAGCTGACTGACGGGGTAGAGATGTATACATGTATAACCCTACCCTCTGTTTGGGCCAGGGTCATCATCTCGTAGTCCTCGTGTGGAGGGACAGGGAGAAGGAAGAGGAATTGGGGGCAATATTTTTGCAGGGTTTAGCACGCGCGCCTTGGCTGAAACGTTGGGAGTGGAGTTTGAAACTGCAAGGAAGCTTCAACAGAATCAACAATCACGACTCTTTGCGAGGGTTGAATGAGGTGGACGACTCAACTTACCCGCCCCTCGATCTGGATCTGGATCTCGATCTCTCTCTCCTTACGAGAGGGAGAGGGATCATATTGCTGGTGAATATAATTCATCTGCAAATGAGAATGGCGTGGAAGAGCTTGTGTGCACACTGCGTGTAAAGCACAATGCGGACAATCCCGAGGATGCTGATGTCTACGTAAGAGATGGGGGACGAATGAATATAGTCAATCGCTTCAAAGTTCCTGTACTCAAGTATTTGGGATTAGGAGCCGAGAGGGTCATTCTCCGCCCGGTAAGCAATAACTTTTATTCCGCTTCACTGATGTATAATGTGAATGTTTTCAAATCGAATGAATGAATGATGATGTATGCAGAGAGCAATGTCTGTTCCATGGTGGAGGATGAATGCGCATGGCATAATGTACGTGACGAGAGGGGAGGGGAGAGTGGAGGTGGTGGGAGACGAAGGGAGGAGTGTGTTTAATGGGCGTGTGAAAGATGGTCAGTTCATTGTCATTCCTCAATTCTATGCAGTTCTCAGGCAAGCAGGAGATGAGGGGTTGGAGTGGATAATGTTCACAACATTAGATCTGTAAGTATAACAAACATAATTACCAAATCACTCATGTAATGATTATGCTCATCGTAATTGATATGCTACATTGCAGTTCTTTACGGTCATCTCTGGCGGGAAGGCAATCAGTTTTGAAGGCAATGCCGAAGGAAGTGGTGAGTGCAGCTTACAAGATCGACCAAAATGAAGCCCGTGAAATGACGAGGAACAAAGAACAGGACACTCTCATTCTGCCTCCATCATCAGCGCGACATTGTACCACATGTCCAAGTCGAATAGAATATTAATATTAATCATGCTCATTCACAGGGCTCCCCTTCTCTGCAAATAAATAAGCAGTGAATGTAATAAGAATAATAATAATAGATTTACCATTCCTTTTTGTTCATCTCCCACTTCACCGTTTTCTGGCAATGTTCGTTTGGTTTACCAATATGCTGGTTTTGGTTTTGATTTATTTCAAAGGTCGTCCATAACATAACATTACATTGTATATCACATCATTTAACACTCCATGTATACATAACATACTCCACCCATTAGCACTTCAAATCTAGATCTCACAAATCCTCCAAGTGAAAATACCCAAGTTGTTTAGGTCGTCATCTTCATTATATATATATATATATATATTTCATATCAAATCAAATTAATAACATAGTAGTACACTTACATCATTTTCTATAACTTCAAAAGATGTCAATGTCACTAAAAAACAATGAGTGAGAGGCTTAATATGATTTTCTATACCTTCATCTATACTCTATACCTTCAAAAGATGCCAATGTCACTAAAATTAAGTGAGTGAGAGACCTAACATGAGTGAAAGTCTACTTCTTTATACACAATCAATGGATTATTTCAAGTGACATGATTTTCTTTGATTAAAAATCACTATTTATTTATGGTTTTCCTCTAAGAACAATCACTACTCATTTATGGATAGTAACCAATAATAATGCAATCACTACCCATTGACAATTCAAGTTTCAAGTGACATGGTTTTCCTTGAATAACAATCACTACTCATTTATGGTTTTCCTCAAATAACAATCACTAGTCGTTTATGGATAGTAACCAATGATAATGCAATCACTACCCATTGACAATTGAATTATGATAAATTTTACCACCTCTAAAAAAAGAAAAAAAAAATGATATCAAACATCAACTTGTAATTTTTTCATGTGATATCATAA
>SNQJ01S0294899.1:0-10598 GCA_010110895.2 Picea sitchensis | reverse complement strand
TTAACTTTAACAACAAGAGACTAGCATTTTCATCAAACTTTTCTTTAGTCTCACAAGACTAGTTTTGGATTAGTCAACAACCCTGACTTGAAATATTCATAACTTTGTACCTGTAATGAATAAAGATCTGAAACTGATACACAATGTTCTTCAGTGCGTTTTCTGCAATTCCTCCAGGTTTCACTACTTGGAATCTCTCAAAAAAGGATTTATAGCAAAAATGGCACACCTTGCTGAATTATGGCTTATTCTAGAGAGCGACCTTGTAGAGAATTTCCCACACGGAATATTTTTTTAATTGATCTGGAAATGTTACAAAACATACTAAATACCATACCCTAACCAACACATTTGGTCTCACTGAATTTGGATCTTTTATGAATAATTTATGGCGTTTTTACCCAAAACACCTGTTTTTGACTAGTTTTAGGACTAGCCACAAACCCTATTTTCCATGGAGTGTAACTCCCAAAATAATGACCCACAAGATGAATTTTTTACCACAGATACTTGGATATGTTTTCTCAATGGAATATAAATTAGAGGATGTCCAACACCCATGAATGTTTCAAAAATAAGATATTTTATGGGATTAGTCGGATACTACATGATGTTTATAGCAGGGTTCTCTAAGATTTCTCATCCCATCACTTCTTTGCAAAATAAGGGAATTAAATTTGAATGGATAGTTGAGTGTGAAGAGAACGTTAATCTGTTGAAAGAATTGATTACTATTGCACCCATTTTAAATATTGTTGACCCAAATGAGAATTTTGTGGTATGTACAAATGCATGCAAGGAAGGAATTGGTGGAGTCCTCACTCAAAATGGACATGTCATTGGTTATGAGACCATAAAACTCAAAGAAAATGAGAGGAATTATGCCACACATGATTTGTAGCTTGCTTCCATAGTTCATGCATTGAAGTTGTGGAAGAATTATCTCATGGGAAAAGGATTTTAATTAAGGACGGACCATAGTGGTCTGAAATATCTTTTTGAACAACCAACTTTGAATGTTAGGAAAACAATGTGGCTGGAATTTTTAAGTGAGTATGGCTTTGACATCAAGCATATCAAGGGAAAATAAAATAATTTTTTGATGCACTCAACATAAGAGTACATCGTATGCATGATACAACTATTAGTATGTATCAGTAAGATTTAAAGAGAAGAATTTTAGATGTTGTTGTTACAGATCAACATTACCTACAGGTAAAAGAAAGTTTACAACAGAAAATTAAAGAGTATGAGATTAAGGAAGATGGATTATTTATGCATAAGATTAGAATTTGTGTTCTTATTTCTGGAGAATGCATAATGTTCCATTTGTCGGACATCCTGGTTACCATAAAACAATTGCAGTAGTAAGAAGCCAATTCTTTTGGCCTAGAATGAAGAAGGATGTTTTTGATTACATTTCCATATGTATGGAATGTCAGAGAGTAAAGGTTGATCATAGACACCTAGTGGGTTTTCTTCAACCATTTCCAATTCCAGAGAGGAAATGGGAAGTGGTAACCATTGATTTTATAACTAAATTTCCCAGGACAACAAGGCAACATGATTCCATAATGGTAGTTGTGGATAAATTAACAAAGGCTGCTCATTTTTTTTCATATTAAGATGACTCACACAACAATTAATATTGCAGAAATTTACATGAGAGAAATTGCTAGGTTCCATGGGATACCTAAGGCAATTGTTTCAGACAGAGACACAAAGTTTACTCAAAATTTCTAGAGGGGTTTATTTAAAGGATTTGGTACAAATCTGAATTTTACAACAACATACCGTCCACAGTCAGATGGACAGACAGAGAGAGTCAACCAAGTGATTGAAGACATGCTGAGAATGTATGTGATGGATAAACCATCTAAGTGGGAATATTACTTGCATTTGGTTGATTTTGACTATAATAATGGGTATCAAGATTCATTGAAGATGAGCCCATTTGAAGCTTTGTATGGTATAAAATGCAATAGTCCAGTGAGTTGGGACAACCCATCAGACAAAGTAGTACTTGGGCCAGAATTGCTCAAGGATATGGAAGACTAGATGGTTAGAATTAAGCATAATTTAAAGGCAGCTCAAGATAGACATAAAATTTATGCAGATAAGAACATGATAGCTAGGGAATTTAAAGTGGGGGAGTGTGTTCTATTAAAAGTGAATCCGAAGAAGAGCTCATTGAAGTTGGGTAGTTGTAAAAATCTGGTAGCCAGATTCTGTGGTCCATTTGAGATCTTGGAAAGAATAGGGCTAGTTGCATACATGCTTGCATTGCATGCTTCCATGAATGTGTAGAATGTATTTCATGTCTCTTTCCTAAAAAAGTATGTACATGATCCTAACCATGTTAATGATTGGCATTTGATTTAGGTAGAGCCAAAGGGAGACTTTCAGGTCCAGCCAATGCGCATATTGGAAATGCTTTGTTTTAGCACATAGGATGTGTAGGGGTCAAATTTTTTAAGTTTATATGTTTCAGTCATAGGGTCTTTTTATTTTTAGGTTTTGAGTCGTGTCTTATGTCAATAAATTATGTTTTATCCTTTCATGAGAAAATAAATTTGACCTTAGTCCATGTAAGAGTCTTGGTGTTATGATAGTGTTCATCATCATGAAAGAAATAGGGGTCAACATTGGTCACACCCTTGGTCTTAAACTTATCATTATCATGTGTCTTGTCTAAAAGGGGTGTAAAAAGGTTTCTTGTGTCATTTTCAACCGTTTGAGGTTTAAATCAAGTGTCAAGTTGACTTGTTACAAACTCACCTGAAAGTTCACAGTGTATCAAGAAAGTACCTCATGCACTAATCACACATCATTTCTCCTTGGAAACGTGTTAAGGGATATCTTATTTTTTTAGTGCCTTTAATTCATCATGTTCTTCAGGTCAGTTTCAAGAAACAGTTCTATCAATTTGAATGAAGCGTGATGCCAATTTGTTTGAATTATGGCGCTGCGAACTGTCTATAGCAGATGAAGGTGGATTGAGTGCTTCCAAGAAAATGCCAGTCTATCTCATGAGACAGTAGTTGAATTTTCATATATACCAGGTACCCTATTTAATTATCGTGTGTTGTCTGAAGGTTTATTGTACTAGATTCTAGTTGTTGTGAGTTTTTCTGCATTGCAAACTATTGCATAGTATGTGTGCTGCAAAATCCTAGCACTGATAAAAAAAACCTACAATATTGGTATCCTAAACCTTGGTAATTTCAAGTTTCCTTTTTTATACCAATAAGATCAATTTGTAGCCATTTCTTGCAACACTGACCTTATCTGCTACATTTACATGATGCTGCTACAAATTGTATGTGTTTAAGGCACTGTGAACCCTCTATTTTCTCACTAGACCAAAACCTCGTTGAATGTGCTTCACTCAGGTATGAGGTTTTATCTTTTTCAAAGTCATTTTCCTTTTCAGACTTGAGAGTTTTCCAAACCTTTCATTAAAACCTAGTCCAAAACTGTGTGCTGCAAACTCAATCATGCGCTGTGAATCCTCTGTTTCACACAAAATTGCTACGATTTTTTCTTGAATGTAGCCTCATCAATTTGGGATTTTGGTATTTCCTCTCATCTCCTACTTTCAGCCCTTTCATTCTCAAATTGTTTTTGTACATGGATATTTCATTCAAGGAAACCCTAAATTGTGCAAATTCTATCAAAAACCCTAATTTTCTTGATTTCATCATACATCTGATAACAAATTGTTATAAGGGGGTTTTCAAAATAGCTATCATGGATAGTCAGCAAGGTAAGAAGGTTCAGAAAGGGGGATTAATTGTCAGGGCTGAGCCACATGACATGCAACTTATAAATTCTGAACCATTTTTCAAGGAAGCATTCCAGAGAGTGGGCTTCCTAATTTTTTGTGAGAAAATGAAAAGGGGACATATTGAGGTAGCTAAATAATTTGCACCTAATTTCATTGGGAAAAAGACTAATGTGGGGGCATTGGAGTTTGAATTCTCAGATCAATATATTTCTATAGCCACAAAGATACCTGCTTGTGGTGAAAAATGTTTTAAATCCATGTCTTTGAATTCTACTTTTTCCAAGGAATTCCTACAACCTAAATATGAAGGAGACAACCTATCCAAGGGAGTGCCAAGAATTCATATGCTGGAGTATTTTGAAAAAATGCTCAGAGTTATTTAGAGGTACTTCACTTGTGAAGGAAGGTTCAATATGGTTTATCAATACCATATCAGATTGACACTACACTTTACTGGGAAAAAGTCCATGAACCTTCCCTTTTATCTTTTCAGGAGTATTGGTAACATGTCAGATAGGGTCCAAGCTAAATATAAGCAAGTGGACACCAGTGTTTTTCACTCTAGTTTAATCAAGATGCTAGTATTGGAAGAGTTGAAGAAGACCAATACTAACTGGGAGGTTTTCCTAGCTGCATCATATTTTTAGCCAGATGTTGCTCACATACCACAGTAAAAAAGAAAAATACCTACTCCTATTGAGAAGACTATGCACTCAGAGTCGAGAAAAAAGAGGAAGATGACTAGAAGTGACAAATCCATTCAGTATACTGATAAAACAGTTGAAGGTGATCCCTCACAACCTCATGATAGAGAAGTTTCTCTTGTGGTAGAACCTACACCTATGGAGATATCATCAAGTAAAATAATGAGTCTGAAGGGTAAGAAACTTGTATTTTCCCCACATGTTGTTGCAAAAACGATCAATCCTAGAAGACCTTTCACCAGATCAGTAGCTAAGCAACATATTCCTGTGGAAGAGGATACATCAAAAGCCTCAACTCAACAAAAGGATAAAACTCAGCCTTTAAAGAAGCCAATAAATATTATTGATATCAACTCCCCTTCTCATGAAATTAATCCTACTTTCAAAAGACTCAGGAGGCAACTTAAAGATACAAGAGCTGAAAATGAAAAATTGAAGGAGGAAAATATGGAGGCCCAAATCAAGTTGAAGAATATGTTAGATTTATATGAAAATACTATTTATAAAGAAATATATTTGGCTAAGAGATATCCACCTCTGCATAAGCAACTGAAGAATGTGTATAGACAGAAGAGAGCTTTCCAAGTTGAAATCAGGAGGTTGAAAGCAGAATTGCAACCCTTCAAGGAGCAGGTAGAAAAACATAATTTGGATATGTTAGCTCATGTGGCTACTAGAAGAAGTACCGGGAAAAGATGAAGACAAGATATTATTTCTACATTAGAATCAATTTTTTCCATGGTTTACTTTTATACACATACTTATAACCTAATTAATGATTTTTGTCTTAAACTGAGGTTACCATATTCATATGACTTCCGCAAAGGTTACTTCATGTTTTAGAAGATTGTAGCAGGTTCTGGAAGGGTTTCCCAACTTTTTGTGCAAGATTTAAACAGTTGAAATAATTTTGGATGCAAAAACTCACCTACAAGAAATTTTGCAGCGTGTGTTATCAAAGGCGTTGTGAACTAGTTGTTTTAGGACAGTTTGTAGTGCAGGCGCTGCGAACTGGGCCTAACGAGGATTTTGAGTTGATGAAGATTGCCAAGTGTCAGAGTGAGTTCACATAAGGTCTTGAGAGATCAGTTTCACATCAAGGGCCACCTACCTCAAGGATCTTCCTACAGTTAAGCCACATGCATCAAGTTGTCAGCAGTTGCCTTTAATGATGCCAACATTTTCCTGGAATATAGAATTCTTGTTACATTTTTGTTGTGCCCCTAGTGCCACACCTTTCTTAGGCATAAAATCCTATGTAGAATCTAGGTGGCGATTTGTAGAGATATTTTTGGATGTTTTGTTATTTAATGTGCATTGTAACTCTAGGAGAGGGTTCTAATGGTTAGACATCGAAACTCTTATCTTTAGTTTTCAACTGCAACAAAGTTTCCAGATATATGTATTAGATTCAAGAATATTTAATAGTGAATGATTAGTTTTCTTTCCCATTGTCACTTCTATGTTTCTATCTCACTTTGATGTTAGTCATTGATGAAGGATTCATCATTATGCTTGTTCCTTACTACAGTTGATTTATTGTTTGTAATTCATGCAAGTATGATCAAATTGATCTCTCTTGTTGATTAGGAGGTTCTTGTTCAATGAGATTTATTCTACATGTGTTTCAGAACTACTTGATGTAACCTGATGCATGTATCTCATATTCCTTGCTAAGTCTTCCATCTTCCTATTGATATCTCTAAGCATTGATTTGAAGCTATTCAAATCCTTGCTTGCTGGTGTGTATTTCATGGATGTTTTGTGTTGATATTATAAAATGAGTATCACACCCATTTGCTACACTTTGAAAACATTTTTACCTTTTCTGATGGGTATTAGGTTCACACCTAAACTAGTCTAGGTGAGACTTCTAGTGCTAATATTTTTGGCGTCATTGCTAGGGAGGCGAATTGAATATATTTCCCTGGGTTGTACGAAATGGACACTACTGATTTTTTTGGTGTACAAAAATCAATAAACATAACGACTACATAGTGCACCTAGTGACTCCAAATTTCAGTTGTGGCTCCCAAGAGAAGGAATACGAGGGCTAACCCAAAGTCACCTCTAGATACACCTGAATCTAATCCATAAAAAATCACTAGGAAGGAAAAATATTTACAAGGAGCCCCCTCTTCTAACTCTTGATGTATTTTTGGAGACCTACTTGAATCTGTTTTCCATACACTAGTTGTTGTTTCTAATATTCCTTGTTTACCTATAGCTGAAACTCTTGTAATGTCAGAATCAGAATGTTTTCTTGTTGAATACACAACTTTTTCTCCTGACTTGAAAGAAGAAAGTTTAGAAATATTTGATTTTATTGCATCTCTTGAAATTGTAAAGTGGTTTAGACTTGAAAGTTTGGAATATTTCCCTTTCTTAGGTTCTCCAACTCCTCATTCATTTAAATTTCTTGTAACTAAAGAAGAAGGAAACTCAATTTCTGTTGAAATCCCCTCAGCTATACCCAAGTCCAAACCATCTTCTGTTAAGCCTGAATATTATCCACCTCATACTCCTCCTTTTTCAAAACCTCCTATTATACAAACTACATTTTCACCTGCAAAATCACCTCTTACTTCTCCCAAGAGTCAGAGTCCTCCTTTTCCAAATCAAATGGCAGGAATTAATCCTCCTTAGAACAGAATGGATTCCATTGTGGCTACTAGGTATGAACCATTAGTGATTCCTCAGCCCATGAATTCTCTCCCAGTAGGATATTACCTTAATTACATGCCTAAATTTACTAGAGAGGAATATATTACTACAGAAGAACATCTTGCTGCATTTTACAGTTATGCAGATAATCTGAATATTGAAAATGAAGATGTCTAGATGAGAGTCTTTGTGCAAAGCCTATATGGAGAAGCCCAAAAGTGTTTTAGAATTTTAGCTTCTGGATCAATAACTCGAATCGAGGCCTTGGATGATACCTTTTTAAGGCATTGGGGTGACAAAAAATACTTATTGTATTACATTACAAAATTTGGGGCTCTAAAAAGGAAAGAGGGCGAATCAATGTCAGATTTTTCAAGAAGTTTTAACAAGATGTACAAAAAAATTCCTACTGAGATTAAACCAACTAAGACCTATGCTAAAATAACGTATGCAAGTTCTTTTGACCCAAAATTCTATCTTTTGTTGAGAGAAATAAGGTCTACAACATTGGCCCATATGCAATATGATACACTGGAGGTTGAATCAATTATACTAGCACCATATAAGTTGAGGGGAAAATCTGACAGAGATAGAAGAAAACAAAAAATAGAAACCACATCTTTAGATGCTTCATGGATTGATCCCAAGATTGATGAATTGACAAAATTGGTTAAGTCATTATATGCAGAGATGGAAAGGTTAAATCTTGAAGGGAGACAAGCTAATAGAAACCCTTAAGACTTTGGAAACATAAATAATTTTGGAAGGACGAATAATACACCTCAAATTATGCAGAGAGGTCAGAGAAATAGAGAGGATCAGAAAGTTCAAACTCCTCTACAGAACAATTTGGTTGATGATGAAGAAGGAAATAATGTGGAGGCAGACCAAGAAATTCATTGTTTAGGAGATACAATTGCCTCTCCTCATTTAACCAAAACTTCTTATGAAGAGTCTTTAATGTGAAATCAGTTGAATGAGTTAAGTACAGGAGAAAAATTCAACGAAGCTCAAAACAAGTATAATTTGAGATCAAAACATAAGGAAGGAAAACCAAGTGCATCTACTCAGTCTAAAAAGTCAGATACTCCTTCCAAGGTTTTGGCTGCACCAAATAAAGAAACAGGAGAATAGAAAAGTCATCCCATTATCAAGGATCTTGTTCAATAGGTAAAGGAAATACAAAAACCCCACTCCTATTTTAATTTTGAGAATGAAATCCATAAAATCAAGATTCCTGTCCCACTCCTAGAATTGATGAAAAATGAAGACTTTAAGAAGTCTATATCAAAATTGTTGCAGCCTAAATCTTATCCCCCTTCATCAAATTCAATTAACTTTCATGATGAGAAGCATGGAGTTATATTAGGACCACTAGTAGAAGACAAAGATGATTCATCTCCCCCATTTTACACTTCTTGTAATGTGCATGCCAAGATTTTGCACAATTGTCTTATGGATTCGGGTGCATCCTATAACTTGATGCCTAAGGCTGTCATGGATGAATTGGGTCTGGAAATTACTAAATCATATCATGACTTGGATTCTTTTGACTCAATAAAAGTAAAATGTCTTAGAGTTATTAAAGATCTAGTTGTCACACTTTTCCAATTACCTATGAAAAGCATAGTCATGGGCATTGTAGTTGTAGATGTTCCTCCCAAATTTGGTATGTTGTTGTCTAGATCATGGATCAAGAGGTTAGGAGGGACTTTACAAATGGATCCCTCTTATGATACCATACCAATATTTGGGGTTGAGCACATGAGACTATATAGAGAACCTCAACTAGTATACATCATAAATGATGAGATCAACCCAATAAACATGGATGATTTTAGGCGCTAAATTTCGCTCATGGGCTAATTTTCCATGTTTTTTCCAAAAATGAGATTCGCTATTTTAAAAATGATTCACCCAAATTCAATAGGATAAAATTATTTTACGTTAAAAATCGCCAAAATTTTATAAAAACTATATAAAATCCTTATAAATTTGAATTTTTTACAAAAATATCGCCAAACATTTATAGTTGGCATATGAAGGATTAGTAAGATTTGCCAAGGCTTCTACATTTTAAAATAAATTTCCATCCTTAAAATCATCCCTGCCAACAAAACATCTCATCGATGTTGTTGATACTGATTTAGGGTGTACTATTCTTCATCTTACTGAGTTTCCCTAGTCACCATTAGAGATCAAAAATCAATCATTGACAAAATGTGAAATAACTAGACAGGGCGTTCAAATGTGCAAGATGTATTTTGATGGTGCATCTTCCAAGGATAGTGTTGGTGTTGGGGTAGTGTTCATTTCTCCCTCTCAGGATGTCACAAATTTGTCCTTCAAGATTGAATTTGAAACAACAAACAATATTGTAGAATATGAAGCCTTAGTTTTGGGGCTTAGAGATGCAAAGAACATGAAAAATGAGGGACTGTCAGTTTTTGGAGATGTAGAGTTGATTGTGCATCAAGTCAGAAACATCTATCAAACAAAGCATCCTAGACTGAAAGATTATAGGAATTAGGTTTGGGACCTCATTGATAACTCCTTCTCAACCTTCAACATATATTTTGTTCCTAGAGAGGCTAATACACTGGCTAATTCCTTAGCTGTTTTGCTAGCAATTTTAAAACCCCACTACCTCCAAAACCTAAGTATAATGTTGAGGTAAAATACAGACCTGCTATACCTGATAATGTCAAGAATTGGAAGGTTTTTGAAGATGATCAATACCTAAAGAGGTTTTTGGAAACAATAGATGAATTTTCTGCTCTTCATATTGACCAAGATTCAGATGATGATAAAAATATGCATGTTAATAAAGTTTCGAACAAAATTGGAGATTATAAAATTGTTCAGTTGCCTAGAAATTACATTCCTAAAGGACTAGTTCCTTTGGAAATAATGTTTGATAACAATGATGTTGTTGTGAAGGTGAGTCGTTATAAATAAAATTCAGATCTGATAGAATGTAATCTATGCACTGAAGAAGAACCCAAATATGTTAAACTGCCTAGTAGCTTATCAGAAAATCAAAGGGTTGAATATGTCAAACTGTTGAAAGAATTTTCTGATGTTTTTTCATGAAAGTATGAAGACCTAGAAACTTATGATACTAGCATAATTTAGCATAGGATATCTTTGAAATATGACACCAAACCTTTCAGACAGAAACTTAGGCAGATTAACCCCATGTTATTGTTGATACTGAGAGGGGGGAGAATCAGTATCAAGTACAATTTAAAAACTTTTTCAACTTATACTTAAACCATTCAATTATATCCAATGAGAAATGAACAATAGTATAAGAGTTACATCAATACACCACAATACAACATGCACAATATATGTGAAATAATCAATAGTTATTGGTCAAGGGAAGTAATGACTTCCAAAGGTAGCTACAGCTTCCAAATATAAAGGGAGGGATAAACCTC
>SNQJ01S0294898.1:0-10598 GCA_010110895.2 Picea sitchensis | reverse complement strand
AATCATGTCGATAATTGTATAAGGACCAAATCCCCTTTTGTGGATTGGTCATCAGACAATTACAAAGTGCTGAATAAGAAGTCGGCCCCAGCAGTTATAATGGAAGGCCCAGAATTAATTAAGGGTGGGTTTACCCACCCAGAGTGAGAGGTCGGCCCTACGAGATGGTGACTCTTCACACATGCCAGATTGATATAAATAAGAGGCTAGCACCTCACTTCTTAGACACACCTCACTTTCTCATTCTCTTATGAGGCAAGCTGCAATTACAAGTTGGAGATAGGAGAAGAAGGGTGGCGCATCTCTTGAGGAGGGCTTTTCTATATTGGTTTGAGTTATCTCTTGAACATTGTATAAGCTATTTATGATAAGGAAGTTTTGCTGGGTTTTCTTCCCCTAGAGGGATTCCCAGGATAAATGTTGTGTCTCTTGTGGATGTGTATTTCTCAGTGATGTTGTTATTATGATGCTCTTATCTATTGAAATGCAAAGAACTATAATAATGGCATAAACATTAACACCTCCTTTAGGGTTTTGAGTTGGAATATTGATGCACACTTGTTGAAGGAGGCTCTTTCTCCACTATTTTCTGAATTTTCTTGGTGGAAGGTTTATAAATATGGCTTGGCTTAATGAATGGTTGATGAATGTAAGTGAATTTCTGCAATTCTTCTTTATTTGAATGGTTATGGTATATTTTACTTTCACTTTAATGAAATTTGTTAGATTAAACCCTAGGGAATAAGCACATGTTGGTGTCCTTATTTCATGTCCCTACTAAGTTATGCTAAGAGCCATTTTATTTGTTGAAGATAGATGTTAGAGCCTTCCCATAATAAAACTCTACCTTTTTCTCTTCTAGCTAGCTACTTTTACTTTCCCCTTTGAGCTAAAGAAGGAGGAAGATGCACTAAGGTCTAGGGTTTCTACACCTTAGTGAGACGTCTTCCCCTAGGGTTGATAGGTTGAAGCCTTGCCTTAGCAACACTTCAACCATCATATCCCTCTTGTATTTGGCTCTATCACTATCATTTCATCCCTTCAACATTTGCAACTAGTTTGACTCCATTTGGCCTAATAACGCATTGATCTAAGGCCTTGTACTTGAGTGTTTTTTATAACAACTTCCAAATACTCTTCAACAATCATTAAATCGTTCTAACCCTAGGTTAGACTAGAATAAACTACTAACCCTAATGTTGCTATTATCCTTTTGATTTATATTATTACTTTGCAACATTTAAATCCTTATTGAGCAATTGAAAGACTGGCTAATCGTTGCTTCTGATGAATGTTAGTATTTGATATTGATGATAAATCACTATTACTCATTGTGAAGCTTCTTTATCATTTATTGTGAAGTGAATATATTGTAATCATTGTTATTGTACATCACTGATTTCTTCATCGATATTGTCTATTTATTTCCTTATATTAGAAAGTCCTTGATTATATGAAGTACTAACCAAGCAAGTGATCTTGCACATGCATAGTTTTTCTTGTTTCTTTGTCTCAGGCAGGTATACGTTTTTTTATCATTTGTACTTCCCGTTATCTTTATATTTATTGGTTGATTAGCCATACTTTATGATCGGTGGTGACTTGTGAGGGGGAAAACTTCTACTTATCCATAAGCCTTTGCCTTCTCAAAACCCTAGGTCACCGGGGATGTCTCCCTTGGGCCTACCACCCTAAACAGAAAGAGATATCCTATTGAGGTGATAGTGGTAGGATAGTCTCAGTTTCTCCAGTTTCCTTTCTTCCATCCATCCTTTTCTCCAACTAGAAACTGTGCAATAACATTTTGGCGCTGCTGCCAGGGAATACTAAGTCAATTCTCCTCAAAAGATGACACTTTTTTTATAAGCCTTTCCTCAAAGAGTCTTTATCTTACAAGCTTACCTGGCGACTCCACTAAGGATGATTCCCTTATTTCTTTGATAATTTCAAGAAAATTATCTGGCGAATCCACTGATAATGAATCCAACTATGACTTCTCAATGGGATCTAGGAAACTACAAGCCTTTATACATGAGTAAGATCTCGAGATACCCTCAACAAATGACCCTTGAATAATCAAATTTTATCCCTATATTTATTGATGGTTATAGGGAGACAACCGATTATCACATGAGAAACTTCTGGTATTTGTTTTTATCCCACCCTATCATTGATGATGCTCAAGACTTGGTCATGAAACTTTTCATTACTAGTCTTTATTGAATTGCTAGAGAGTGGTATGAAAACCTCCCCGATGTCAGCATCACAACTATCGAACAATTTAAAGAAACCTTTCTCATAAGATGGGGTATTCAGTTGGAAGACATCCAAGTACTACTAAAAAGACTCAAGCATATTAAGAAAACCGAGGATGAAACTGTCAGGGACTTCCAAGATAGGTTTGAGGACATACTTTATCAAATTCTTGAAAGTCGTCATCCTGAAGAGAAGTACCTTGTCCATCTCTATACCCATGCAATTTTGGTGCATCTAGGTTATCCCCTGAGTAAGAGGAGTCCAAGGATGCTCGATGAAGCTCACAACATGGCTTCAATAATCGAGAAAAACATCTCCTTATCTGAGATAAGATACCTCTTTACCTCAGTTACTCTTAGTATGGAAAGTTTGGTTTCCCTTGAGAACTATATTGGTGATTTCCAAGAGGAAGGGTAACAAACCATAGATCAATATAGGACTATTGAAGACACAGTTGAGGAGATAGAACCTAAGAAAAATGATGAAGTATCAATATGTGCTCCTCCCTATGACGAAACCATCCACAAGCCTTTCCCTGCTACACAACATGAAGAGAATGAGGTTAGTTTCTTTCCTTTTCAGGATTTTGATAAAACCTTGCTCCATGGCTCAGAGAGTGAAGGGGAAGTGGAATATTCGAACAAAGTAGATATTACTTGTTGTACATTTGAAGATGAAGGAGCAACTCATGAAGATGAAACAATGATGCATGTTGAAAACACACAAGTCCTCAAAGATCCTGCACAAGAATAAACAAACATGGTAGGTTACCCTCCTCTCCATAATTTTGATGATTCTCTACTTTATGATTTGGGAAATGAGTAGGAGATGGATGACCCTTTGAATGTTCTAAATCTTTCATGTTATGATACAACTAGTGACATAATTGATATTCATGAGTTCATACATGTCAGAAGACGTAAATGGGATGTAGTTTGTTTTGATATGGATCCCATTTACGACATAGAGCGTCATTTCCAAGTGTTTCCTTTACAAATATCACAACATATTACTCTTGACTAGTGGCAACAAGAAGATGATATAATTACCGATATTTTCCAAATACCCAAGGTTGACCTAGTCCCTTGTTTTCCTGATAGTTTTTCGTCATACCTTGAGGATTTTGATGAGTACTACTCTAAGAACTTGGACTTATTACATGAAAAATATTATCAAACACCATTGTGTTTAGGTCTTGATAAGATTAAGGACATTGTTTGCCCAAGAAAGGATCCTTGTGACAAATTTCTCTAGCCACCTCTGATTACTTTACTTTGTTGTGTCTCTAGAGGTGTAGTTGGGAGATATGTATTGTGTATTGATTTTCCTCCAGGGAAAACCCTAGAGTCCAAGGTTTGGTTGAATACTTCAAGAATAATTCTATCATCTCAGTTTTTCATCCTTCCCTTAAGAGTTTTCTAGACATCTACTAGATCGTTGTCAACCCCTTCCAGGGATTCAAATTATCATAACATCCTAGGTAGCCATCTTGGAGACCTTTTGAGTCGGTTTTCTAAAGCTTTGACTTTTCACGATCCCTTCCTGAAGTGGAATGAACACTTTCCTCAGAGAATGACTTGGCATGATTTTGTCCCTCCCACCCACCTCCGTGAGTTAGAATTTATTATTTTTGATGATACGATACAGTCTCTAACCCATGTTATTGTTTTGCTTGACTTATCACTATTTTGGTTTATGATGAAGGACAATGGCATGTATTGTGGGACATTGCTATATTGGTTTCACTAGTTGTTTGACTACACCTAACATCCATCCAAGAGGTAAGTATAGGTATGTAGGCACTTTCATTCATTGTATATACCATTTTTATTTCATGCTAGAATAGTTTGTTTTCACACTTGTATATATTCTTGTTTTTATTTTATATATTTGAGTCGGGGGTGATATCACCACCCCAAATGATTTCTAACATTTTTGTGTCAAAATCAAGCACATTAATGGTTATGCCAAAGATGTTGAGGTTCTCATTCACTCTATGGTGAGCACATGTCCTTGAGTTGGAGCTAAATTTCATCCCCTATTTTAGGGATAACTAAGGAGATTATGTCTCGAGATGCACATGTCCTAGACATGGAGTACCGAGAACCATATTGAATTTAGCATGGCCCTAGAGGTCCCATGTTTTCACTTTTTAGAGCCTCCACTTTGTCAACAACACCATCATCCATCACCTTGGCCTAGTCTTATAGAAAAAGTGTATCCTTCTCCCTGAGGTAATGAGACTGGGCATCATGGTATGTGTCACTCTAATCCTCAAAAACTTTGAATATGTGCATTTAGTTCTTTTTGTTTCTAATGGGTGCTTGAATGACAAGATGCCCTAGTAATCTTGTGCCCATAGGTTTTGAGTTACCAATGGGGGGATTCATGATAATTCATCATCTGTTCCCATCATACTTACCACTTTCCATCATACTCCTACTCATCCATCCCATTACATTGGTCTGGGCATTGGGTTGGCCAATTATTTAAGGGTTGCACCTTACCTTGTGGGAAGAAGGGGATAAAGGCCCAAAAGGTAAAAGCATATGGAAAAAGATAAAAGCCTAAAAATCAAACCTTGAGATGCCTCGCCCAGGGATCCCCGAGAAAATAGTAAAAATCTTCTCAACAAGAAACAAGGAACAACACTAAGGCACCAAGGAGGGAGAGCTGATGAAGGAGCCAAAGGCCTTGCACTACTCATTGAACCCAATATCCAGCATACAACCAGGATACAACCCATCAAGTTTCAACCACTTAATGTCCCATCGCGAGAAAGTACCTACATGAGGCAACAAGGAGAAATCCCACAAGTCCATAATTTGTGCAAAACACATCACCCAAGGGTCGTTTATGACCACATATGTTTCATTGATGTATAAGCACGTAAAAAAATAACATGCCACAAATTTGAGAATACACCAAGTCCAGAACAAATTCCAAGAAATGAACAACCTCAAATGACGCTCATTAATCTCCCATTTATACCTTCTAATAGTTGCAAGAAGAACTGCATCTAATTGTTTGCAAGAAGCCAACATTTCAACTAGTAAAGAAACTCTTGTTACATATATTACACCTCCTCCCAAAAGAATTTAATTTAATTTAATGTTGATATCCACTATACCTATGTTGCTACTACAACTTGCTCCTTCCAGGTGTACTCCAAAGCTCATCACCATTTATCATTGTGCACCCTCCCTTACTCGATTCAATGTATCACTCTAACCCTCGAGCTAGAAGAGATGCCATAGACAAACCCTAGAAAATTGAGTGGGAAACCAAGACGTAGGGTAGGGTTGTCTACCATGAATGGGGAGCTGGAGGCATGTGGGCCACATGCGAGGCTCCACGCTACCTACTCCGTTCCTTTAATTATTATCTTTTTATTTTTATTTTTATGTTATTTATTTAATACATATTTTATTTTATTTATATATATATATATATATATACACACATATATTATATAATTCATTTGTTTTAATTATTATAAATTATTATTATTATGTTTACTTTTATTTATTTGTAAATATAAAATGTACATATAATATTTTTATTATCATCATTATATATACACATTAATTAAAATAATTTGGTATTTCATTTTGTTATTATTATTATATTAATTAATAATAAAATAATAATTTCAAACGAGCTAAAAAAAGGGGGGGTGAGGACCTTACATATGGGTTAATGACATTAATTAGTTACAATTCTTTAAGGATTAAATGATATTAAAGGAAGGGTTATATGTTGATTAAATAACCAAGATAGGGTCATTGACGAAAACCTCGGAGTCCTAGCATAACTAGCAAGGAAAGGGAATAGTAGCTTCACCTCACAAATTTACCGATCTTAGAGGCTTTTAACCACGACCCTTACCCACTTACCTTATGGGAGTAACCTTTGTTTAGAGACAAGTAAAATAAATAACTTACACCTAATCCTACCTTAGCAAGACGTTGAGTAAAATTTTGAATGCCTTAAACCCTTATAATAAACACTTGGTTGGGTGTTTATCTAGTTATTCGAGATGGTCAGAACCTAAGGAAATAGAGGTCAGTGGACATAGTTGCAAGGACCACTGATGTTATTAACACAATCACCATCGCTTGAGCTAGCTCTCTTTTTGTGCTCCTTGGAGGATATTAATGAGACATTAAAGGGACATCAATCAATAGATGTCAAAGTGGAACCTACACCATATAGAGTGGGTAACCCTGAAGAATCAATGGACTCAGAGGGAGGGCCTCCACCAGGGGAAATCACTGGAGAGCTAGAGAAAATCAAACTCCCAGAGTTTGTCAGGGGACATGCAAGTGAACGTGTTAAGGCATGGTTGGAAGGAATGCTGAGATGCTTTTCCTTGAGATACTATGCTTCCATGTCAAAAGTGAACATAGTGATCTGATGTATAACCCCTCCCTCACTCGGGGTTTGCTCGACCTCCCTGTCAAGGATCATTCAAATAGGGAGTCGAATCATCTCTTCGAGCTCTGCTGAACCCCCTGCTAATCCTCACAGGTCCTCAATTTTCTTGTGCAATTCCAAACATTGAACTCGCGGGCTCTTTACTAAGCACTCCCCTTCTTCTCATAAACAATTTTGAGCCCCTATCCCTCTTCCTCAGGACAAATCCTCATATGAACAAGGACTAAAACTAGGAGCTACCCAATAGCACGTTATTTCGGGCTTAGATGATTCCTCCAACCTGTTATTCCTTTAAATATTTGAAAATCACCTTCATCCCATTTTCTCAGGCAACAATAGCATATGACTGAGGGTTGTGACTGAGCACCAGGATAAAAGGCACTAATTTGGGCTTCGATGTTCGACAATTTCTGAATGCATATAATACACACATCTTTCACAAAGTGTCGATCCCTGAATAAGAAAATGATATGGCTCACCTCTTTCCACGTATCAACGACCCATATTATGGTTATGGTCTTTGGTAGATTCTTCACAATGCCCTTTCTACAAATCATATGGATCACCAAAAAGTTAATTTCTCCAAACCTCAGATCGATTCTCTACCATGCTCTGATCAATGCACGATCGAGATCAACTTCCTTCAGGATTCGATGATTTCCATTGTTCGTCAAACGATAGAACACTTTATATTTCTCGACACCGAAATGTCGAGTAAGAGAACTTGATATCCTCCCTGCACAAGTCCCGTCGTAGATCAATGGATAGGATTCCTTCGGGGCTTCGATGATTTCTCCCTTTTTACACAGCGACGTGAAATCACCCATGTTCAAAGCCCCTGAACTCTTGATCTTGTGCCACGCGTCCTCTCCAAATGGACGGTAGGATTAATTATGACCTTCACAACACTACTCTATTCCCTCCAGAGTGTCAAACCTCCAGACCTCCAGATTTGCTGCCACATGTCCTCCTGTGATCAATGGTATATATCTACTCTGAACTTCTGCAGCCTTCCATGGCGAGAGGGGCTAAGACTTATGCAACCTTCCACGCTACACATCTGATGTTGTGGGTAGTTTTTGAAGGAGAGTAGTCTTCTAGTATACTTTTGATGTGAGAAACATAATGGGGAAATTTCAAACGAGAAGGAGATGAATCTCCCTCATGTGAAATACGATTGTGTCCAATGCAATTGAAACAATTTTTGTTGTGGGAAACATTCCAAGATGGATCCATATTTTGATTATGTCATCATTCCTTGCGTTACAAACCCAGGCAGTCCACTTATCAATCCTAGGAGACACCCCTCTATGTTTATTTAATCCTCCTCCACTGATTTTCGAATTATGATCTCCAACATTAATACCAAACTCTGTCTTACGGGCTTGTTGTTGGTCTTGTGTACTAATAAAATAGACTCCACCATCATCAACCACGTGGTGTCCTAGTTCTTTAATGGTTTTTGGGTCAATAGAAAAACCTCCATCATTATCACTACACAACATATCTTGACAAACAAAGTTTGAATCGTTGTGATGCATATTTCCAAAGGTACATCTATTCGAACTTTGCTTGTGGAGATATGTCGTGTAGTAATAATGATGGAGGTTTTTATATTGAACCCAAAAACATTAAAGAACGAGGAAACCTCATGGCTGATGATTATGGAGGCATGTTAATTAGTACACAATCCCAACAACAATATCGTAAGAGAGAGGCTGGTATTATTGTTGGAGATCATAGTTCAAAAATCGGCGGAGGAGGACTAAAGAAATACAGAGGTGTGTCGCCTAGGAGTGACAAGTGAACTGCATGGTTTTGTAATGGAAGGAATGGTGACATAACAAAATCTGGATCCCGTTTCCCATAGCACAAATGGATGCAATTGCGTTAGACACAACCGTCTTTCACTTGAGGGGAGAGTCATCTACTTCTCATTTTAACTTTCTGCATTATGTTTCTCATATCAAAAGAATACTAGAAGACTGATCTCCTTCAAAAACTGCCCACAACATCTAGCATAGGGATTTTTAGCTCAGGGGCCACGAAATATGATTTCCTAGAGCTAGGGAGATGGAGAGGCTTTGTTCCTAGCTGGTTAGGAGGAAACAATTTTAGGCAATTTTGGATTCAAGATTTTGATAGCATATTGTTCAACAACTCAAAGGACTTCTTCTTCAAGAGGTATTTTACTAGTCTACTATGTTGTTTTAATCAAGTTATAAATATTGAGTTTTTTCTCTCAATGTGAAATATAAGAATTAAATTCCTCGAAATTTCTATTAACAAATTTATTATTAAGACTTACACATAGTATATATTTACAATAGTACTTTTAGTTATGAATCCTAGGGAAAAGGTTTTACATGTTGTATGAGAGTCTTGTTTCAAAACTGAAACCTAAGGTTTATCCACCCATAACCATGAAAACAACAACCTTGAAACCCTTTTATTTACAACCTTTAAACAACCTAGAATATAACTCTAAAATGACCATGAAATAAGAAGGAATGTATCAAGAAAGAGAGTCATGCATATATTTCACACCCTCTCATCCCATGTTCCAACCAACTATTGAGTGTAAGAGACTTCACCGGAAGGAAACTTCACCTGCAAGAAAGACATAGAAGTAAGAAAGATCAAAATTCAAATTAAAAACAAATTGTATATAAAACTACAACGAAGTCGACACTTACAAATCAAAACTTTTTTGTAAATCCTCATTACTTTCATCTTTCATTTTGGTTCGATTAGAAGAGGTCTTACAGAGAAAGTGGGTATCGAATGACATTAGCCTAAGATAAGTGAGCCAAATGTTGGGATTAGCCGTGATAAAATCCCTCAAGATATACCTTCACAGTAGAACGAGATTGCCTCTAGGTCGCGGGAATGAATTCCCTGGATTGTCGGACCTCTAGACCTTCAGATCTACTGCGACATGTCCTCGTGTGATCAATGATCAAGATCTAATCCGGACTTTTGCAGCCTTCCACGGTGAGAGGGGCTAAGACTTCTGCAGCNGAAAGTTAACCCGTTGGGAATCCACCCCGATACTTCCCCACATAGTGGATGATATGGGGGTGGAAAGCAGCAACCCGAGGGACTCATAGCCAGGCTAGAACTTGTGACCTCTCCCTAACCTGAGAGAGTGTACGCACGTCTTTGCCGTTCGAGCTATCCCTCGTGACCATCCACGCTACACACTTGATGTGGGCAGTTTCTGAAGCAGAGCAATCTTCTAATATTCTTTTGATGTGAGAAACATAATGCAAAAATTTCAAACAAGAAGTAGATGACTCTCCCCTCAAGTGAAAGACAGTTGTGTCGAACACAAATGCAACCATTTCTGTTGTGGGAAACTTTCCAAGACGGATCCAAATTTCGGTTCCGTCATCATTTCTTGCAGTACAAACTCAAGAAGTCCAATTGCGAATCCTAGGCGACACCCCTATGTATTTCTTTAATCCTCGTCTGTTGATTTTCGAATTATGATCTCGAGTAATATCGACCTCTATCTTATGGGCTTGTTGTGGGGCCTGTGTACTAATAAACCGGCCTCGACCATCAATGATCATCAACAAAGAGGCTTCCTCGTTCTTTAATGTTTTTGGGGTCAATAGAAAAGCCTCCATCATTATCACTACACGACATATATCCAAAAGTAAAGTTAGAATCTTTGTGCTGCATATTGATGCAGGAGCATCTACACGTCATCAAGCGGGCCAGCGCGCACGGAGAAAGAACACACACAGCTGGACAGTGCCAGTGCGCACATTTTGAAATGCTTGGAGATTGGTGCGTCGTCGTTTGGATGAGAGCATTCATGGCCAAGCGCAGTTGTATTGTATTAGTAGATAGGGAGGCATTTAATTGATTTTAATGCTGGTAGATAGAATTTGCTGTAG